>JAVQJG010255744.1:0-10327 GCA_036024015.1 Craterocephalus amniculus | reverse complement strand
TTTCAGTTGATTTGTAATGAATACACAATGTATGACATTTCATGTTTTTTAATTGCATTACAGGAAATAAAGAACTTTATCACAATATTCTAATTTTCTGAGACAGACCTGTATTTGTGGTATGTCATACACTACAGATTTGTATGACATTATAAGATTATTTGGCTCCGTCTGTGACAAATGTAAATTCCCGGACACCTTAAGTGGATCATTCACTTATGCTATACCTTCACTAATAAATTCTGCCATAACATTTCTAAAAGAAGGTAGAGTTCAAATGAAATTTCACATGCAATGGAAAACAAAGACCCAGATGTGACTGGCAGGTGAAAATTTAATGCCTCCAACTGCTTCAGGTTGTCAATTACGCTGAGGATCCACTTTTACACTCACAATTTCTAGGCTGCCTGGAATAAGTGGTTCTCTGTCCTCTTGGAGTGGGTGAATATCAGCCTCTGAGACAAAAACTCCAGAAGAGGTGAGTATATAGATCTTGAGTAGAGATTGCTGCTTTATCAAAGCTGTGTCTCAGATTTATCCAAGGTGGGTTTCAGAATTGATGCCCTGAGTCATTAAGAACAGCAACATAAGACATGGACAGTTAATGTGGCAAACATCAGTCTAAAATGGCTTACAGATGACCTTCGATATTTTCACCAAGTAGCTAGAAGAGAGATAGAAGAAAGAATGTTGAGACAGGAGACCATAGTTTCTTTGTTTTTTACTTCTCATCCTTGTTTATATTCATGCCAAGCTCTCTTTAGTTTTCTCATGCAGTTTAGTTGCTGTCTGGTCATATTTAGGAACAAGAGCTTTAACATTTAGTAATAAACTGTGGTGAGGCTTTAAAACACTGTTTCATGGTGTTAATCAAATGCACGAGATAGATATACATAAATATTGCCCGAATGTGTCATCTCTACATGACAATGGCCTTTCTGTATATTGATTTGCAACGGGTGTCCTGACAGAAAGGGCAAGTTTCTGCAAATGAAGTACAGCATTCAGGATTTTTCATCTGTTCATTTCTCCAAAATGCTGAATAATAAACTTTTTAATTGTTTCCATTTAATCATCTAAAAGTCCAACATACAAATCTATGTAACAGCGGGTGTTGCAATAGAGCTATAATACGACCAAAAAACAAATGCAGCTATTACTCTTATCTCATCCCTGTCTGTGTATCCAAAGGTCAATTTAATACCTAATTGTCTGCTAAACCTTGTTCAAATGGCGGTTGCAACATTCACCCGGTTCAGGAACGACTCTGCATGGAGAGTACAGACGAAGACCAGACAAACAATGGAACGAATAACCTGATCATCTGATTAATGCAGGACAACTACTATTTTCAGATAAGCTGTAGTTTGCATCCTGAATGTGGTTCACTTGAAGTGAACTGAGAACTGAGGTGTCTTCAGATAGACCAGAGTAACTTCTTTTCCATCTACCAGATTTTGGCCGTGCACTCAAACCTCCCCAAACGAACCAGATATTTACAGTAAATGAGCAATAGTTTGATTAAAAAGGGCTAGTCCTAATGCTCTCTTAAACTTAGGTTAAATCCTAACTAATTATATGGTTTAAACACTTAAGATAAGCAGAACTAGATTTAAAACATTCCACTGTATATTGTTAGTTTAGCCTGTTTGACGCCTCTTCAAAGACGATCAGGCCGCAATGTCCGACATGATACAGTCCACTGTTAAAGGCGAAGGTGAAAGGTAAAGACTTTGAAACATTTCTGGAGTGATTTGAAACAGAACCAGAAACCTCATTCAACATAAACTAACATGTTCAGAGCAATATAAATGGAGTGTGTATCTGAAGCAGGAATATCGGAAAAGGCCAGAACAAGAAAAACACTGCTGTTTTTCTAGTTTGTCAATTTGATTGATGCCTTGGTTCAGTCTTTAAAGGCATCAAGCGTTTTGTCATAATCAATTTTGACCATCTCCCTTGCAAAGGTTTAATCTCAGTTATTGTAATGCTGCAATTTAGAACAAAGTTTTGACAGATTTGTACAATAAAGTCAAAGTAAAACCACAGAAGTATATTGCTGCACTAGCAGAAATGTAGAAAAACAGTAAACTAATGCATCTGTCATACAACTGAATGATGATGCTTTTACTCCGGAATAAGTGGTTGCCTTTGGTAACAAAATACATTAACTGCTGCAACGCAAGGTCATATTTAGTACATTTGCTTGATGAATACTTTGGTGGTTTGACATTATCATATAAATTTCACTGTCTCTGCTATAAAAAACAAAAATCCATTTGGTGACTATCAGCAGTGATTTACTGGAGCACTGTTTACATGGTTGCCTTTCCCACCCACCCACACACAAGCGGCATTCTCGCAAATAATGTCCTCACTCCATTGTGTCGTTTATGTTGCTAACCTGTTGTTTTCCCCAGACTGAAGAGTCTCTTTATGGATGGAAAACAATGTGCAGCATGCACCAAAAAAACCAAACCAACAAAACAAAACATCAAGTGTTTTATGTTTACATGATGCTGGTTTCCATACAGCTTGCACAGTGACTGCAGGAGCAGAGATTTATAACAGAGAGAATGAAAAGCGCAGGAGACAAATACAGAGAGGTAAGCTTGTCAGGGTGGGTAACGGGTGTTGGGGGGGTGTAAATTGAATTTCATAAGCAAGCTGGTTGGAAGAGATGCACAGAGAGATGATGTCAAAGGTCTAACTGAACAGAAAGAGAACTAAACAGGAAAAAAAAAAAACAACCAGCGCATTCTTTCCTTTTCATAAACTACCTTCCATATTTCCAGCTTTTTAATGGCCCGTAGCTATTTTAAGAAGAGTTGGTATTGATTTACAAAAAGAAAACATGACTGCATGAAAACAGTTTAATCAAACATCTCAAATGACTGCAATAGCTCAGACCAATCAATGATATGTCTCCAAAATGGAATGGATATGGTCTTGGGAGACCTCCTTGTGTAATTTGTATTTAAGATGGTTACAAATAAACCTGCTTTGTTTTTTTAAATAATATTCACTACAGTTGAAACCCATTGTTAAAGGAACACTGCAGAAGTTTAAAACCTTAAAGAGGCACTACAGAAATTTGCCTGATCTTCTGACGCACCCCCTATCGACGGCTGCATTCTACCTTTACTCTGAGCTCACACAGTAAACTTCTGTCATATGTATCTTTCTTTCTAACTTTTTCTCTACTCCTCCAATAATGTCCTTTTATGTTTCTTTGTTGAATCAGCCACTTGCGCTTGCATAAAGTCAAACTTGTCAGCCTCTAGATGATTTCTTAATAAACAGCAAATGTAGGAAATTTGAGTTTTACACTGATCTTTTCATGGACTGGTGGCCTGCCTAGGGTATACCCTGGCTCTCATCTGATAGCAGCTGAGATAGAATCCAGATTCCCCCTAGCCCTGCAATGCAATAAGCAGGTACAGAAAATGGATCTATGGTTAGAGTTCTGCAGTTTCTATCAGTTTTTCTTAATGTAATACATCAATGTACACATTAAATTTTTTTAGCAATTCAATGTGCTGAACAGGTTTTATCAGATATCAATGAAAAGACAAGAGATGTTGCACCAATTCTTTCTTACTAACTGATACAAATTTACCCAGTGGTGTCCTCAGCAGAGAGTATATGATCACACATCTACCACAAGTAACTGATGAGTTTTATTTTCGCAAACAAGTGAGCATCTCAGCAGCATGTCACAGCACTTCTAAGCCACTGGAATAAATTAAAAACCCATCAGTCTTGTCCTGCTGTCATTCCGCATTACATGGACACCATAATTATCGTCACTGCTGATTTGAATAAAAAAAACAAAAGACACTGATACTAACGAAGTATAAGGAAAAACTATATTCCCATCACTGTAAAATAACAGAAGTAAATATCAGATGTAAGTTGTGGGAAGATGCAAAGCAGCTTGTGGGTCCAAGGCCGATGTGAAGAGGGAGCTAAGGTTTTTGTGTTTATTTAAACAGACTGAAAAACTCTTGGGAAGGAACAAAGATAAATGCCAGAATAGAAAGTTTTGACATTTCCACATGTATCACCAACTTGAATGCAAAGTGAGTATATTCACTGGAATATTTAAATGAATTGTGTGGTTTTTAAAGCATTACAGTACTTTCAGAGCAGTATAATTTTGCAAACCATGGCCCTGAACTAAGCCAGTCTGATCCGGTGTCAGAGACATGAAGACAATTAACATACTGCAGCAGAGCCAGAAAATATGGCCTCTATTCTATTTATAGTTAATTAAATGCCACTTAGAGTGGACTTATAAGTGGGTTGCAGCTTGCTCACACAAAAAAGTATAATAACTGTACAAATATTTAAAAAAACTCAAATAGGGGAAATATAAATAACTCTAGCTGTCCGCCTAATCTATAAAAAGCTCATATAATGTGCCTCTGAATCACAAATAACATTACCGTTTTCCATTTGAAAGTTAAAAACTCATCTAAGAACCCCTGAACGTTGCAGCTGAAATGGAGACTTCAGACCAGGAAGTCTGTTTTTTCATCTTCTGTTGTCCAGTTCTGGTTAGTCTGTGTGAATTGTAGCCTGTTCCTGTTCTTAGCTGTAGCTGACAGGAGGGCCACTGGTGTGGTCTTTTGCTGCTGTAGCCCACCTGCTTCAAAGTTAGATGTGGTGTGTATGCATTGATGGTGTTCTGTATTCCTTACATGTAACCAGATTGTTTTTTTTGTTTGTTTTTTTATTAGCTTCTGTTGCTTTTCTATCATCTCCAACCAGTTTGCCCTTTGTCCTCTGTCATCTTTAAAATCAGATCATAACTTTTGCATCTTGTAGCTGATGAACCATATTTTCACCTGTGTAATCTGTGAGTGCAAGCAAAAATTTACTTTGCCACATCAGCAAGTTTACAGTTTATTCACATGCTTTAATATTCAATAATAAGTCCAAAAGTTTTTCTTTCTTCTTTTTCTTTATATAAATATAGTATTAACGTAAGGTTGCATTTGACCTCTGCTGTAGAAATAAGAAACAAACTGCTCGTGTTGCTGTAAAATCTCAGGCTCCTCATAAACATGTATAATTTTGCAACTTTACGCTTAATTGTGTTGCGATTGGAGATGCCTCTAACCCATTTAATTCTAATCTATCAAAAGTGTTTTTTTTGGATTTGGAACCACACATTTATTTATCTGATTTAGTCAAACTGGCCTTCACAGTATTGCATCAGATGGCATTGTGATGAGGGCTTGGTATATGGCATGGTAATTATTTGCATGTTTATTAAGAGCTTGGGATAACTTTAGTAAAAGTTTACTTAAATAATTATAAAAAACACATGTCAGGTATTTTACTCCCATCTCAAAATACTGTATTATTTTGAGATAGAAAAAAAAACTGCTGAAAAACTAGTTTCAGCTTTTGAAAAAAAGATTCTATGAATTATTCTCAAACAGAATATGTTGGTGTTTTTGTCAACAATTCAAACATTTTTAATGAATGTAATGACACAAGGAGGCTCCTGTGTGCACGCAGACAAAGCAGGGAAAAAGTAAAAAAAGACTCAGAGGTTCAGTTCCAGGCAGTGCCACCTCTGGTCCATTCTGCTCTACTAAACTTTAGCCTGACAGTGTGTGGCAGCTCAGAGTCGCTCCTCTAGGTGGAAAGTCTAAAAATACTCAGTTATTCTGAACACATCTTTATGTATGCACGATGCTGCAGGGATGGGGGTGCTGGTAAGAAACTCCCAAAGTATCTAGTTACAAGTCTTATCCCTCACTGCACCAGTGCAACGACAATCTTCCTCTGAAAGCTCAGAGCAGGTTAACTCCAAAGTAGTTTGGCGCCGTGTGCAGCATAGGCAGACATTTTACAACAGGGTTTCTAAAAGTAGAGTTTTAAAATCAGAAACAACTTCACCCTTTGGTTTTGTAAGAAACCTTATTTACGTGCAGGATTTTGGGAATCCGTTTGACAAATGTATCTTGCCTTTGACATAGTGGCATAAAAACTAGATTTGGAAGAAATGATGCAAAGTTTTTACTTCTGGTTGATGATTATCAAATCTGGCCAGTATTGACATGCAACAACTTAAATAGATAAACAGATTGCATAAAGGTTCATTAAGTAACTAAGTCCTTATTATATTTGGTTTTAGTCAGAGTGAAGGGAAGTTCACCTGGCAGAGTGGCTAAGAAGGCTAAATGTCCTTGTTATAACTGGTCTGGATCAACTTCTGCAGCCTCCATCTGTATGCCATCACTTTTCTGCCACTAATGCCAAATAAAATTGGGTTATAGAAAATATATTCTGGACATGGAAGCCTCTCAAACTTTGATTGCCAAACCTTGACTAACTGTGTGTACTCTCACATTTTGTTCTGATTTACTTTATCAGGGTTAGTCTTTGCAGAGATAATGTTCACATATGGCGCTATTTGAAACAAGCACAGATATTATCAAACAAATGCTTTATAACACTAAATAAACTGAAAATGAAGATGTTCTTCAATTATTATATATTTTTAATCTAAAAATAAGAACTGTCTGTAGACTGTCGACTGCCTCCAACTTGACTTCCTCAGCTTTGTAGTTTTACCTTCAGCTGCTTTTTTTGGATCTAATATTTAGTTTCAAATAAGCTGCAGGATTTGATCCAGAACTCTAAAACCAAATGGAAGCACCAACCATTTTAAAACTAATTTGTCAAGTTTGTTGCTATTGATTCCTTCTGGCATTCAGCAGCAGTGGCTGCCCTTTAAAAATGTAATGCTATTGTTGGCTCAATAGCAATAGAGTTAGCAGATCTCCCACTCAATCTTTACACGTTTTAGGTTTTTGATGGCTGGTGACAACTTCAGCAAACTAATAAACTATGCAGCCTTTAAAACCCCGGTCTGGGAGCTGCTAAAGCATTTTGAGGCAACGTTGCAAAGGATTGTTAAGCTTTGGATTCCCTCTGGAATTGTTGAGCATTTGGAATGAACTCACCCTATCGTTGCTGTTCCCACATCTTCTCGTCTCTCACTGCTGTGAGAACCATTTGTTGCAAAAAGATAGTATCTCACATTAATTCTGCATGATAGACAGCAAATTCCTCGTGCTACATGATTGATAAATGGAAAAGACACTTTCAAATAATTTCTTGGAATCTATGATTATTTTACAACATTGGTATATTAAATATTTATGGAAATGTGATTGATGCCTTTGTGTCTTCCTCTTTCCTCTGGCTCTACTTGCCATGTGTGACCGGCAGTTCCATTTATCATCTTATTGGATTGGTGGCAGGTGGACTGGAGTGATGCTGTGAAACTATAACTATCTTAAGTAGAAACAACACTTTTGCCTCTTGTCCTCTCTCATTGTTTACCTTTTAATATCATGTATGAGAATGCATAACCTGTTGTGCATAAAAATAAACAGATACACCTTTGCTCTTAATATGTATTTAATCCATAAAAATCTCATGAAACAATTGTAAGTTTCTCTCTTCAAATCTTGAGAAACATTGCACAGTTTTACATTTGAAACCTCATGCCATATGAGCACTGCATCAATAAAACTTATGAAATGGCTCTTATTCCATATTTATGTTTTCTTAAGAAGCTGAGAAACAAGTTAAGTTTTTTGAAACCCCCTGGGTCTTACAGTATGATGAGGTTTCCAAACACTGCTCAAGTTTAAGAATGCTTTTTTAAATCAAAGCCTCTGGTCTGAATGGGTTAAAGTCAATGCAGTACACCCCGGTATTTTAAGCAAAGAAATAAATACCACCTTCACATAATACATTCAATTGCATCTTTTATTAGACCCTCTTCGCTTTGCAAATGCTTGCTTGTTTCACTCCTGAGGTTTGTGATGCAGAAATTCTATCAATAAAAGACAAAATTCAATATCAACCAGTGAAAATGTGAAACATGAGAAAAGTTAAAACATGTTTCTTGTTCTACTTTGTACTTGGTTAAACTGCTTGTGTACAGTAGCAGCTGTAATATCCTGAGCAGCAGCTGGTCTCAGCTCAAATGTTACCCTAAAGCTGGCTGATAATGTCTTAATTGGATTATAATACTCGATATGTTAAGAATACTATGAGAATCCAGGGATTTGGGTCTTAAGGGACTCATGCTGGGACCATTGTGGTGCAGTGAGTTGCTTTGGAAAGCTTTCAGGTGATGCAATAGCCTCCTCTGATGCTGATATTGGAAATCCTTAGCTGCAATTTTTCCATTCAAATGAGGGAACACCATCAGTGATTTTCATAGGAACTAATGTATAAATTATTCCATAAATTTTAATTTGAGTAGTTAGCGAAGTGTGTAATAATATCACAGTTTAAGTGTGTTATTATCACTACTGAAGCTGCAGAGAGTCATAAATGTGAAAACATCTTGTACAAAGTGGACAGCAACTCTCTGGTAGTTCTCATTACTTGTCGCTGCCGTGGCTGCTATGTTGATGACGTGTGAACAGCTGTTTGACTCTCGAGTAGAGTGTTTTTGTACGCGCGTAAAAAACGCTTTATTCTAGCTGAAAAAAAGCTTCATTCTCGCGTAAAAAACGCTCAAATCAAGGGAGTTGACACTCGGTATTCGCGCGTACAAATCTATGCGCGGACGCGAAATGCTGCTGTTGGTGTGAACACGGCGTAACAGATTAGCATCTCTGCTGTTTTATACAGGAGTGAAGGTAAATGATGGGACCAAATGGGAGGATAAAGCCCTGTTTTGTAACATAACACCTGGACAAACTTCCCTGTTAGACTGATAGAACTTACCTGTCCAGCAGAAAACTGAAACCTCTGCCTCAGTTTTCATTTCCCTCTCCCTCATGAATCATCTGAACTCTCCCTTTCTCCTGGTTATTAATTCTTATTCTTTTCTTGGTTATTTTTCCTCTCTCTCGTGGAGTCTAGAGCATGGATGGTCCTCCAGGTTGAACGGTCTGCGATCATCTGCATGTTTCCCCCCCTCCTCCTACATATTCATGAAAGCAATGCTTGATTTTTCCAAATAAAGCCAAATTAAAAGCCAAATTAGTTACATACTGTACCTATGAGCTTTTACTGTACATATAGAGGTGGCATTATTATTATTTGCCTTACTTGGTAGATCTAGGGATTCTAATGGTGCGTTCAGACCAAAAGCAGCGAGAGCGTTGGGAGCAGCTTAGCTTTAGCTTTAGCAGATATGCTACGAAGTAACGTTGAGAAGCTGTTCTCATTACTTAACAAAAGACAGAAATGGCGGACAGACTAATCATGCCCGTCTGTGCCCAGCCTGTCATTTATGACCATGACAGTAGAAAAAAGGACCGTGTGGAGCAAATGAATCAAGCCGAGCATTACATTAAAATTGCATTCATAAGCAGGTAATTGCCACCTAGATAATGCTCTATAACACGGTTCTGAAAGACGTGTGATGATCATGCGCTGTATGCAAGTCACACAGAGCAGTGGTTACACGCATTAATTAGTAGCATGTAAACAGAACACAGAGGAGATATGGCTGCTGCTGTTTAACCTAATAACCTTGGCATGCAATCATCATTAGTGTTGTCCTGTGTAAAAACCCTCCAGTTTGTGTTCTTGCTGCCATATTGGCCAGGCTGTGCTGTTAAAGAGATCATTTGATTGCAGCATCTGTCTGCTAAAACAAAGGTTAAACGAATGGTAGAAAATCCCAATTATTTTTTATTTTTTTTAATTAACCATTAAGCAAAGTACTGGTAGAGAATTACTTCCTATTTTCTATGTTAGGAGAACAACATAAATACCTGAGGATTTGTTGCTAACAGTAAAGCACAACAGAAAGAGCCAGAGAGAGATTCACACTCCTGAGGTACAGCGAATGCAGCATGACTTTAAGTTAAAGCCTACTGGAGACAAAGATGAAGAGGCTTACAGGTAACAGCTCCCTGATAATCTGAACGAGTACAGCAACATATTCTACAACTACAACCAAAAAGAATTAGACAGTTTTCTTATACCATAGTCTGGTTGCTTGTCACTTTAGTCACCTAAATAAATGCTCACAGACCCAAATAGTCTTTTTTCCCAAACTTTTAACCACATAATAGGGCTTTTATCACAGTATTCCCATTAATAGCTACTGATCCAGCCAATAACAGGACTGGTAACTGATTGTGGGGGAAGGAAAAGGTGTAGTGGTTAGCACTGCGGCCTCACAGTAAGAAGGCCGCCAGTTCGAGTCCCAAGTCTGTCTGATTCCGGCTGGGGAGTTTGAACCTGTGGCCTTCCTGTGTGGAGTTTGCATGTTCTCCCCGTGTATGCGTGGGTTCTCACCGGGTACTCCGGCTTCCTCCCACTGTCCAAA
>JAVQJG010255741.1:0-18101 GCA_036024015.1 Craterocephalus amniculus | reverse complement strand
TCTAACTTAGTTACTCCTAAACCTTAGTAATCAGTAAAGTAATTAGATTACTTTTTAATGAACTAATCAGTAATCACTAATCAGATTACTTTTTCAAGTAATCTGTGGCATCACTGGTTACCATTACAAGATTCAATGAGAAGGGAATGAATAATCTACTCAATATGAAGCACTTTGGGTGCCTTGACAAGTGGCAATCCATTCAATTACTGTCAATGAATGCCCTAAATTCACTGTCACATGTGTCCTCTTATTTTTCTTAGCAGGTGTATTTTCTTTCCAGAATGCAACATGAATGCTATAGGTAACTCAGTCTGCAGGAGTGGAGGGTGTGTCATGGCAGAGCCAGTCCAGCCAGGCTACAAAACATGGTCTTTTGCATAAAAAAACAAGTGATTCATTCTACAGATGGAATCCATAAGTACTTACTGCTAAACAGACTGCTCTTAAATGAGGAACTGATACAAAACAAACAAGCAAAAAACACGCTCAGAAGTATCTGAACCATAACTGACCACAAAATGTTCTGTATCATGTACAGTATTTAGGCAGTACTCTTTGTCATACATTCTGCTTTTGACATCAAAAGACCAAAACAATGCCTTAAACAAAACAACTTATTGAGACATTGAAAGTTTATGTTTTGGTATAACCAATGTTACTGTTTGGTTCAATAAATAGCAAAAGAATACCAATATTACCATTGTATTATTATAACCATGGGATGAATAATTAATTACCATTGCGTGATTCACCATAACACCCTACATTGACTGTCACTAGTGTTTCAACAGGTAGAGGCAGATGGCCACCTTTCCTGAGGAAGATTTACTCCTTTTAAAAAAAAAGTTGTTTTTGTTTTCCTTTGCACTGTTGTCTGTTGCCTTATGATTGTTCAGTGTGGGGGATTAAACCAAAGAGAAGATTTGATGCAATCTCTTTTGTAACAATGATATATTTCTCTTTAAGGTCTGTGTATTATGTGTATCTCACTGTATGTATTCTGTTGTATCTCCCTAACCCTAACCCTAACCCATCTCATTTATTCTTTTTATTTTGTTAACATTTTCCATTTAAATGGGGCAGAATGAAAAAGGGTCCAGGCAGGGATTGATCCCACAACCTCCTGAGTGAGGTCAGCCAAAGGGATATCCTCATGGCCAAGTAACCAGGGCCCATAATCATTTGGAGGTATAGGGAAAGGACCCTCACTGTCTCATAAAGTTTGTTTTGCACTTTGCTATAATGCTTTAGTTATCTAAAACTAAAGTGGATTTAACAGCCATAAAATTGGAACACAATTGGTAGTAACCTTTAACTATTTAGGACTTTGTAGGAATTTGTTAGGAAATGTACAGTTAGTTGCCAACTATACTTAAAAATGGACATCAGAGTGCTTTATGGAAATCACTACTATGCCACAGGACCCACCAATAATTTCAGGTTTTTGATCAGAACTTGTTTGATCTTCAGCTAAGACCACTGCAAACAAGGTTGTTTTTGTGAGAATTGTGTGTCCAGGATGGTGAGCTTACATTTTATGTAGTTGCTTCCCCATAAGCTAAAAGACAGGAAAGTGTTTTACGTTAAAACCTATTCTTTTGTTTGTGGGTTCATGAACTCCCCTTAAACCATGAAAAAGTATACATACATATATGTATATATACACACACTATCTTTTGATTAACTCTGACTCTGACTTGCCTCCTGATTTCCCAATGTGTGGCCAAGTGCTGTACATAAGAAGCTAGGTAAAGAACTTTACAAAACCCCACTCACTGTTGAGCAAATCATTGATATATTTCATAAAAAACAAAAACAAATAATTCAGGTGTCCTGTAATTTGTGGGAAACATGGATTATGCATACCATGCAGTACTGCCACCATAGTCCTTTTCAGAGATGGAATTGGTAACAGTGCTTCATTGATCTAATAAAGTAACAACCTTTTTAGCGTCACTTTGATGTTTTGTATAGTTTCATTCAGACATATGAACATCATACATAATATTTTCGTTTTATGAGAGAGTAGAGCTTTCAAGTGACATATTATGCTCAAGGTTGCTGCTGAAATGTCATCCTCAGCACAAAGAGAAAACATTGACCTGCTCATGGCTCAGACTTGTAACGTATTTAGTACTAGTATCCACGTAGTAAATGGAGCATCACAGTTTTAACATCAGACATGAGGTGGATCTAAAACTGTCAGATTTATGAAAAGGAGTACATCTCTGAAGAGGACTCTTGTATGCAGATTAAAAAAAAAATCTTATTATTCAAACTTAATAGTGCACTAAATCATTCATCTGAATGCTCCTCCATTTGCATGCTGACTGACAAAGTGTAAAAGACAGAGAGATGGATAGAGCAGACATTTGCATCGTGTACTTTGTGTACAATTCATCCCTCTAACTTCCTTGCTCCCCCCAACCCATCCCACTTCTGTCCCCTCAACCCTCCAGCAAAACACACTCCATTGGATTCCTCATGTTGACTCCCTAGAAAAACTGTCACCAGTGCTCTAGTCCTATGCCATCATCTGGCTTTCTTTAGAGAGGAGCAGTGGTGGCTCTGTGTGTTGCTGCGTGGTGTTTGCATCTGTGTCTGTGGGTGGGCTGCCATCCCTCTGTCTCTGTTGAACTGATTGACATGGCAGCAGAGAGAGCAGACACTAATCTCATGTGCCAGGTTGGAGGCATTGCAGGGGTTGCTATCACTTCCAAAGATAAACAAGTTACGCTTACAGAAGTAATGCTGCCACAATAAGTCAGTAGACTCAATAAATGACAAAAAGACATGGGGGTATAATGTACTTCTGTTACACAAAGGAGGCAGCATCCTATTGATGATGGCCACAAGTTCAACATGGAATGACATGTTCAGCAGTAGAGGAACAGGGCTTTTTTTTCCTTAAGAAAAATTACAAGACTATTAACCTAACTATTAGAAATCACTTAATGAGGGGGTTGCTGTACTGAAAAGATGATCAAATGCACTTCATCGACCCCCATGGCATTGCTGGGCAGTTCTATATTCCCTTTAGGCAGAATGCAAATACAATCTATGAAAATCGGAGGGTAACTAAAAAAAAAACTAAACAAATTATTCGGACAAATGACCGTAACAGCATGCCAGCAGTGTAACAGTATCATAACTGTTTTTGTTTCAACTTGGGGTGGAAAATAAAATTGCTCTTACATCATCAGTGAAGATCCGATGGTTCCTCCCCTTACCTGCTTCATCAGGAGCCGTGAGGTCCGAGAAAGCAGCAGCAGGGATTTTAAAATTGACTGTTTATGCGTCTGAGGGTCAGCCCCCAGCCCCTCCCTCCATGATGCAGATCACACCCTGCCTTTAAAACATCCATGCCACATTATGCCGCTGCCAATACATTCGTAGCCAATCAGTAACGGTCTCAACCAGTGTTTTTTTAAACTCCCCACTTTAGCGACAGGAGCATACACAAGCCCCAGCTGCTTTTATCACCCTGACAAATGGTGACCAAGCCTGATTTTTAAAATATTTTATTCCTTCGAATAGCCTAGCAGCTAAGAATTACCTTAAGCTATGCTGCGATTGCCTTGGCTATCATGATGGACACTGTGTCTGCTCCCGCAGGAAGAATGAGTTGCTTGGCTATCATGTGGGGTTTTTGGCACAACATAATTTTGTGCCAACCCTAAGCAATGTCATTTGCGTTCTGCGGTTGACCGAAGTAACTTTAACTATGCACTTCTCCTGCTGATGGTATTCGGTCAGTTTTCTTTTAAAGAATTCAGGTGGTTTCGTGGCCTGGTTGGGGTGTATTGTTTCAAGGTGCTTTCTTAATTTACTAGGCTTCAGTTTGTTTTGTGCCGCTGCAATATATTCCAATGTTAAAACCCAAGCCCTACGGCTCCAGGTCTGTTTACAAAGATTATTACAATTGCTATTTCAATGTGTTTAATTTTGTGAGATGGGGGGGCTGGTTGATTTAATTTGCAGTACCGAGAAACATTCACAGCAATAGAATGTAGGGGGGAACAGAATTTAGAGGAAATGTAGCCAAAAAATTACACAAACTTCTAACAAAAGCATCTCCCAATAGAAATGGAACTTGTTTTTTGAACTTTTTGGAGTACATGCAAATGATATGTCTCTTTATAGAGTACCCTTCTAAATCTTTCTCCCTATTTTACATTTAAACTTATTTAGATTTTCTTTTATAAAGAGTGCCCACGGGCAGGATGTTGCCAATTAAGGGGTTAATTAATTAAATCCTGTTGATGTCACACCCAAGCTGCAATACCTCTCTGGCCCATTAGTTGGGCACACCACATAGTTTGAGATACTGGCCTTAACAGGAGTCTAAACAAGAGTCAAAAGGATGCTTCAGACAGGAAAATGTACTCAAAATACAAACTTAGACACAAAGGAGGAGGATTATGGAGGGGTTGCTTTATCGCTGTGGCTAATAGCTGGGACCCTAAAGGTACACAATGTAAGCCATGCTTTGTGTTCTAATTAAGTTTAAGTGATTAACTGTGTAGCTGGTTTTGCATTAACAGCACTTCCATGTCTGTATAAACAGCATGTATGAGAATCTAAATAGAGAAATAGCTTTAAAAGGTGCAGTTGGAACCATCTGTTAATTAGCCAGGTGGAGCTGAAAGGATGCAAACACGTGGGGAGCCGCAAGGTTTCAAGATTATTCAAGCAAAATATTTAATGAAAATGTGTGAGAAGTTTTTTTTTCTCCTTATGAATAGGTATAAGATCAAACTTTGCTTTAAGATTGAAAAGATTAAATCTGTAACATACTATCTCAACATGATCTGATCTCCATGTAATATCAATAATGGTGGCCTTTAAGTTGAGCTAGAGAGTGGGTATGAGGCACAACTCCACTTGCATAGTTATTTTGCTCTTTAACAGTGTAACTCTGAGACAGATTTGAAATATGAATGAAAACCAAACAAAACAAAGCCAATAATCATAAAGACCTAATGAGAGACTGAATCTTTTCAAGGAAACAAAATAAACTGAATATATCCGCAAATACTTACAGTGTTGACATTATGACAAAATATCACATAAATCTTTCAGCATTGTGGAAATATAACCATGGTCCAGGATGCTTTTCTTTCTCCAAGATGTATTTACTGTTGGATAATAAGAGTAAATAAAATTCATCTTTGGTATGAACGCTTCACTCTGCCTGAGCCACCACATTCTGAGTGAATATTAGTGGCACAAAGGTCAAATGCATTAGTATGCCTTCTTGGTCTTGACGCAACTTCTGATTATGCGGAGCATTGCTTTGGGATCCTCAGAAGAAAAGAAAAAATACATGTCTGTGCCCTTGGTGGTTTGTGCTCTGAAAATCTGACTGTAGACACAAGAGGAAACATTCTGCCCAGACCAGGAAAGTTCTTTTTGAAATCCAGCTGCACTTCTACCTTCCATCACAAACTAATAATTAATTGTATACTTTGAAGCTCTGCACTAGGGAAACATGTTGTACACTTGTGTTGTCTGGTTATGTGGCACCCGCACTTCACAGAGAAAGCTGAGCTTGCTGCTGATTTTCTGCTTTGCAAAACTGACACATAAATTCATTTGCGCTTTGCTATTTCCAATGTTACCCCATCACTTCGATATTAACAGTCATAGTTTTACTATTCAGTGCAGTCTCACTTACCCCAGCCATGCATATCACCCTTTTTCCATTCCAAACCATGTAGTACGCACTATAATACACAAGTTGTTACTGTGCTTGGAAGCAAATATTTTTTAACTTTTTTATTTTCTTTTTTATTTAATAAGTGACTAAGTTCGGTCTTTTATTTTTGCATAAATCATGCAGCAATGTCTGTTAAAGGTCTTGCTCAAGAGCACACTGTTGGCACATATCAGTGGGGTGGTGAGTTTTCCTTTTGTATGAGCAAGCGTTTCAATAGATGATAAAACCTAACAGCAGAAATCCTGGGCACCCCTTCAGTGACACAGGTGGCTGTATCACAAGTTTTAATCACATACGACCCAATACTGCAGAGATGGGAGCATTAAATCAAAACACAATTTGAACCCTGTAATGTCGACCCATGTGATTAATAAGGAATATGAGAGTGTGGATGCCGACATTTGGGTGACACTGGCCAGATTAACATCTGTTTTGTTTTGTCAAGACAGCTTGCTCCCTGGGGTTTGGGCTGCTTAGCGTCACCAAATCCGTGTGGATTTGCTGCATGAGTATGTGTCTGCTTAAAGGTGTTCTTACATTTGTGTGTTTCAGCAAACATATAATGAGTTTGAGGCATGTGTTGATGTGAGATGGGCTGTAGGTTTAATTCCTTGATATTACACACACACACACACACACACCCATACACACACATTATCTGTTTCTTTTTTTGGGGGGGAGGGGCTAGGCTTTGGTTCATGCAAAGGGTCCAGACGCACATACAGTACCCTTGTGGAATAAACACAGCAGTTCCCAACCCCCACTGCTGTATTCATCCCAATGGGTTCATCAAGACAGAGAACAGCAGGAAATAAACAAGATGGCCTGAGGAAGCGTGCAGTATATATGCTGTCTGCGTGTGTGTTTGAACAGCCAAAATTCAAATCAATATGATTATCTTATAGCTGTGTTGACCTGATATGCAAAACATAGGCACTGTTAATATTATAGATTTAATTATGAAAAAAAATCGTACAGATGTTCTCCTGAGGGATCCACTCCCAGAACTGGATCAGGGCATCAGTGAACGTCTGGTTAGTCTGTGGTGCGATGGATGGAATGCAACATGATGTTACATAGGTGCTGGATTGGAGTCAGGTTTGGTGAACAGGCAGGCCAATCCATAGCATCAATGCCTTTGTCATGCATGAACTGCTTACACAGTCATGTGATTCCAACACCTGTCATGCATTAAAAAGAACTAAAGTACCACTGCAGCAGCAAATGGCCTGAGAATGGGTCTGAGGATCTCATTCTGCTACCTACTGTAGTGGAAGTCACGGTACTTCTGGCTAGAACATGGAAGTCTGTGGTCTGTCAGGCCCTCCAAATATATGCCTCCCCAGACAACCACTGACTCACTGCCAAACTGGTTATGCTGAAGGATGTTGCAGACAGCAGAATGTTCTCCATGCCGTCTCCAGACGCTCTCATGTCTGTCTCATGTGCTCAATACACATCTCCTCTCATCCGTGAAGAGCACAGCATGCCAATGGCCAATCTGCCAATTCTGGTGCTCTCTAGCAAATGCCAATCAGGCACTATGATGTTGGGCTTTAATCACATGCCCCACTGGTGGATGTTGACCTGCATCCCTCCTTCATGGAGTTTATTTCTGACAGTTAGTGCATCTGGAATGGTGGAGTTATTTTGTTGGGGTTTGGCATTGTTACTACTGCACTAAGGAACAGATTGTGGTCCTAATGCAGGGTTGTTGTCCTCTCACTGCCACCTCCATGTCTCCTTGTATGTCCTCCATGCTCTCAACACATTGGTGGGAGACACAGCAAACTTACTTGCTGCAATGTGAATTTCTGTGCCATTCTGAAGGAGCTGCATTACCTGAACAACTTCTGTGGGTTGCAAAAGACATTTCATGTTACCTCTAGTGGTGAAATGCAAATGTGCACTGGTAAAATGTAAATGTGACAGGCAAATAGTCGTTGTCTCATCTCCACCTGTTGTCTGTCTGTACAACAGCATGTGCAACTGATTCACAGTCAGTGATACTTTATATATATGGAAATATATATACATGATATTGTATTGAATTGTTCAATACGGGGTGTGTACCGAACTGTGAGAACTGTATCGTCTGTATCGAACAATACAAAATATTTATGAACTTGTCCCCTGATGATGCCTTCCGTGTTGAAAGCTGTGCTCAGCTGCTCCACAGAGAACCTCCAACATGTATTCACTGCGGCAGGGATCCTGTTAATAGAATATTTTGTCATTAATTATTTTTATTGCATTGATGCAATATTCTGAAAATCTGACGACCATCCATCATTTTGAGAGATTACAACACTGGATTAAGAAACTGTGCTTAAATATTCAAACACATATTTGTACTTGATTTAAAAAATACAAATTTATTTATTTATTGTAAAAACAAAGTATTGAACCAACCCTACATTCTGTGATTTTTACAATCTTTTTTTCAAAAATTATATGTATTTTAAGATATTTTTAAAGTGGATATTTATACGATAACAATTATTTATTACTTTCATGCTTATTTAAGCTGTTAAGAAGCCCACATAGATTTAAAAAAACCCAATTTATTCTGCTTTGCTTTCTTCTTGTTATTATTGTAGTTGTTTTTTATGTTACTGTTTGAGTTATGATTTCCGAGCTGCATTAAAGGCATCACAAGTCTGTCAGTTTTATTTTTCTATTCCTCGACCAGTGACCGGTTTGAATCTCTTTCTTCTGCATTATATGGGAAACGTAGGTAATACAATAACATAGTATAGTCCAGAAAACCATCTTCCAAAACTTTAAAGCTGAATTATCTGCATAAAAAGATCCATTATGTGTCTGTTTCAGCTTCATGAACTTATCCTCCTCTTGTATCCCTCCTTGAAATTATACCGTTAGTGCTGCATTAATCACGTGTTAAAAAAATGCCACCACTGAAAGACTTTGCGTTTATGCATTATTAACGTCTTAACTTGACATGATATTTCACTCTTTTGATATCATGATTTTTATCAGTTCTGGTGTATACACATGCCTTATATCTGACCATTCAAATCTTCAATAGGTGTAGGGTTCATATTTGCAAAGAGAAAACAACTTGTCACTCATGTGAGACAATTAGAAGAAAGATTAATCAGAAAATATGCCACCTTTGCATAATAGCTTTAGAAAACTTTGTAAAGTCCTACCACAGTCAGTGGTGGTTTAAAATGATAATGATGTGTGCAAAACGTGAACATGATGACCCTATTTACCACAGAACATCAATTACTAATTTGAAAATTTGTCAGATAGCCACTCAGATAGCCATTTCATGCACATTTGATTTATTTATTTTTTTGGCTGTGCTGATTGTATCATAGGGATGCATACAAAAATAAGTAAATGAAATAGAGTAAAGCGAGAAGAAAGTCTCCCAGGAAAACTGGTCTCAGTTTCTTCATTCTGTGAATTGTATTAGCCAACTTAGGCAGCACAAACTATCGATCTTAGCAGAAGCAGAAATTGGCTAATTAAAATGTGAATGGGGTGTGCAGGGTTTTGAGGACCAGAGAGACAAAACAATGTCTCATCTTACAGTCACTTGCATGTCATTGGAGACTTTTAAGTTGAGCCCTGGTGTACCATATGGAAATATTCCTTTAATGAATAATTCATGAGCAACTAAGCAGCCAGATTCACTTTGGTACGTAAAAAAACATGTGCATAATCAGCAGCAGGTTGGACCAGTAGCAAGTTAAAAAGATCACTGTGGGATCAATGGTTGCTAATATTACTAAATGCAAACATGTTTTTGTCAGGTTTGAGCATAAATTTAGCTATGAGGACTGCAGGGATGCCAAGACAACCATGTCTTGGGCGCGGATCTTCTCCTATTGGCCAAACAACACTGAGTAGGTTACCGGCTCCAAGTCCAGGAATGACTATTGTTGGCTTGAAAGGGAGATGGAGATTTTGAGCGGGTGGACTCCCGCAGAAATGTCTGGCTTTCACGAGGAGATTGTACAGGGTCTTCAGCATGTCGCTTTCTTAGCTGAACATCATGCAGTAACAGATGAATGTTTACTGTTTGGTTTGGATGCAGTAACTGATAGGATGTTCCAGCTGCAGACGTGCACAGCTAACAAAGGATCTCCAGAAGATTCTGGTAAAGATGGCACTGAACACAGAGCATTGCCTGGATTGTTAAGATGAAAACTTTTCTAAACATTCTGTGAACCTTCAGAGAGCCTTCCCTGATCCACCTTATCCCTGCATCTTCTCTTGGTTCACCACAGCTACACATGCTAGAGAAAAACACACTCCTGTCCTATTGCAGAGCATAAACGAGCCTTCTTTAAATCTGCTATGATACAGCTTTTCTCACTTATTAAATTAAATATACAGGAAACCTAAATACATTCAACTCCTTGGTGGTCATTATATTTTAATGAATAATACAGCTCTCATTGTGGAGTACCAACGCTCAGGATAGGGCGGACTGACTGGATTCAGGAACCCATTCCCAGCAGCATCTTTCCGCTCACCCTCAGCCAGTTTTTTCCATCATCTCCCTAGTTTTGACCGGTATATTTTGTCTTTACTTGATTCAGCAGTGTAAAGTTTTTGTTTTGTTATTCAATTTGGCTGTTTCAGTCCTCCATACCCATCCTCCCCCTTTTCTTCTTCTTAATAGTTCTTGGCTGTTCAGTTTGTATTTTTATTTTGTTTTCTTCGTCTGTGTTTTATGAAGGTGTTGCAGAAGTAGTTGCACTTTCTGGTGCCATTTGAAAAGATTTAACTTCCGAAGGTGAACAAACTGATTTACATCCTGGTCAGTTTTTCAACTCAGATATTAATCACTCTGCTCACCATAAACTAACAAATTCATTTTTAAATCAGCTTTATTAATTTGGAAAATAAATCACTTGTGTGGCAGAGACCAAATTTATGACAGTAAATCCAAAGATCTGCTATTTCCACTTTTTTTTATTAATAGACTGATGAAATCACAGAATTATCTTGGCCAAGTAAATGTTTTGCTATTGTTATCATCTAAGCTCAGAAATATCTGTGCAGCTATACAATGGTTTTGTAAAAAGTCTGTTGCATGGTGGTGCTATTCAATGTACCATGAAAACAGTAAAGCAATCCCATTTAACATTTTGCTATGACCCCGACGAAGGCCTCTTAGGCCGAAACGCGTAGGCAGTTTTATATTTTTTTATTAAGCCATGTCACAATAAAGGCTTTTTAAACTTTAATCGTCATGAGTGCCTCAGGTTCTCTTCTACAAGACTTATGTTTTATTTCTTTAAAATATGTTGGGGTTTTTTTAAATCCTGGGTACTCGCAAGATTTTTTTTAAATTGATTCATTCACAACTTCATTGCTATTATTTTCATTTTCAGTAGCTTTTTAAGTGAGACAAAAATGAGAATTTAAGACGTCTACCTGAAAGTCCATGGAAAAGTTATTTATAAACTCTTGTAAACAACGGGCTTTAAGAAAATTGATTTGTTTCTTATACAGGATAACTTGGCATGCTCTTTACTTTTGAGACATATCTAACAATAATGAGAAGAAATATATGTTCAACAATGCTTGGAAACTACAATCCTTCTTTATTTCTGATTTCCACATTTCTTTTGGCCATTTTTGTCGATTTCTTTTGGTTTAACAGTAATGAGAAGAGCAGCACAGTGGCAGAGCTTTGCAGTGAACAGTGGGATGGAAATGACTCGGTGTCTATCAAAGTGTCAAAATGGAATATAGCTGTGCTCCACTCAGGCCTTGAGCCTCAGGTTGAGTCAGGGAATCACATGTGCTTTCACACAAACACATACACACACCTACTGTATACACACACTGTAGTGTAAGGCCAAAACAGTCACGGCTGAGTCAAAGTCTATATTTGAGATCTGATGTTGGAATGTGAGCAAGTGAGGGATGGATACAAAGACAATAGAAGCAGATGAGAAGGGTTAATTTCCCTTTGGTCTCTTAACAGCTACGGGGATCAAAAGGAGAATGCACGGCTAGTGTTCTGCGTGCTTCTCTCACATACAGCTGTTTCATACATTATATACATGTATTCACTTGGGAAATAATTAGATCACCAAGATCATTTTATCACAAGATCAAATCCATTGCATTTTTATAGTATGTTAACAGCACGAGGCACGGAGCGAAACCAACTCTTCCTCAATGTGCTTCTCTCTTACTCTTTTTCTTTTCTGTCTGCTCTCTTACTCTGTCCCTCTGACTTTTCTTAATAAAAAAGTTAGACCGTCTATACAAAATCAAGAAGAAGCCCTCACAGGGGCTAAGATAAGAGAATCTGGTGTCACCAGCTTAAACAATAGCATTGATGTTCAGTCATGTTATGTGGACTGGGGCACTGCTAAACTTGGGGAATAAATAATTTACAAGAGAAAAGACACAGTACCACAGCCATTTCCAAACATAAAATGCAGCGTTTTGCATGTAGAAAAGGGCAACGATGAGAAATGAATTGAGCTGGCAAAGTGTAAGTGTAAGCAATGAAGCATTGACACTCAGACCAGCTGTGCAAGGTATTGCCATACAGTATGAGTCATGTTAGCGATGATCCTGATCATGATTTCTCCCATAAGGGACAATTTTAATGAAGTGCCCTTAACCAAATAACTTCAAGACCTGTTTCTGACCCATATAAAAGCATATGTGGTATATCCTTATGCAAATGGAAGTATAAATTTGAGTCTTTATATAAATTTATGTGACAAGAATCTTGAGCAGAGTTTAAGGATACAAAAAAAAAAAAGTTTTATTAAGCATTTATTTTTACTTCTGAGTCCTTGGTTACACCTTATTCAGATGAGAATTTTGCAGTAAGTCACAGCCCTTCTTGTGTGCATAGATTATCCAACTGCAGATAAGTACTGACTTTAGGAAGATTTCTTCAAATCTGAATATTTTTACAAAAAAATACTTTTCTTCCCTTTTGTGGTTTCTTTCTGCTTTATGGCTTTCTTGAAAGGCATCAGTCTTTGCGTGTATAACTGACCCTGTTTTAGAAATAAATTAGCTATCTGAGAGACATCTGTCAATTAGCTCAGCTTCTGACATATAGCATGCATATACCATCAGGCAGCTTCTGATAGTATAGAGATGCCATGCTGTCATATGGTTAACAGAGTTGATATCTCTTTGTATGTTTAATATTTCACCAGAACTGTACAGTTCTGTTAGCCAGAGACAAGGTTTACATTATTGACTCATATGATATGTGGGCAATGGGTATGGAATCATAAAGTTTTCCTGACTTCAACAAGACAAGCATATGACTTGGATATGACCACCCTTTTTCCTGCTCATTGAGTAGGAATGTGTGAAAATGCTAATCTGGCCCCACCCACAAGCAGATGATGCTGCTGCGTATCCTGCCTACAGCGTGTATGGTGGAGGTAAGACAGTATTCTAAATATAGTGATCAGATTTTGCCCAAAAGTCATTAACTGTGCCTTTCTCAGGTTACTTTTGGTATAAATCTGGTCTGTGGTGGAGTTTTAAACACAGCACATATTTTAACATCTTTTTCATGGCTAAATTTGGTCGGGACAGTGATTCTCCAGAATCTAAATGATAGAAAGGGGTATTTACTGTATTTACGGTGTATTTAGTGCATTTACCTTGTTGTTTGATGTCTCTTTTAACATTATTGGAAATTCACCAATCTTAGTCAGAAATCTTCAGCCTTTTCAAATCCTTATTTGTGGACAAAGTTGAGCTGGAATTGTGAATTAGAGTGGGACAGAGAGAAAAAGACCTCTTAAAGTTAAATTTACCAACTTGCCTATATGAGTTTGTCCTTGAGGTGCAATTGCATCATTCCTGATACTTAAAAGTGGCAAAAAAATGTTTTACTTTTTTCAAATGTGTGAAGCTTCCCAATAAAGTCTATGCATTGCTGGTTGATTTGCAAATCAATATAGCATTGTTGTCTTTGCTTTATTGTATTTTACAAGTTACATAGAGTAAACGTAGCAGTCTGCTTGTTTTTCTTTCTTTTTATTTATTTTACGTTAAATTAAATTAGCGGTACACTAAACTCTGAAAAGGTTAAATTTTTTTCATACTTACATTAATATGTCCCTCTTGTTTAGCTAATTTTTCCTTTTTATTTTTTTTTAAAGGGACATTAACAAACAGTTTTTAGCTTCCATGAAATATCTACATGAAGAAAAATTTAAATGTGTCCTTTGAAATGAATATGGTTAATTTTCAAGGTCCATAAAGATGAAAGCTTCATAAGGCTCACCAATTACTGAATAGATTGTCTGTGGAAACATTTCCCTGTACAACAATGTGTGGCAGTCACTCTAACAAATCTTTATGCTTGCTTGATGTTTTAAATAAACTCATGATGCCACAAATTCAAAGAGAAAGCTGATAAAAATTTTTCCATGAGTAATGCTAAAGCATTTCCACAGACATGGATAAAAATCTTTTACACAGAATTGGAAAGCATAAAGCTTGGTATTCTTTTTCTAAAAACTTTCAGACATAACTGCAAAATTTAAAGTGGTAGTTTGGCTGCATTAAATAAGTGTATTCATCATTTGTCAAGACTTGTGTTTGGGAACAAAGTCTGGAAGTAAGGCATCAGGGGGGCGTTGGGTGTTGGATAGTCAATCAACTAGTCACCTATTTCTCAATCCTTTTCTCCAACAGTCTGCTGCCATACATTTGTAATTTTTCTGCCTCCTCCAGCCCTGTCTTCCATTTTTTCTCACCTCCTCACTCTCTCTTATGTAAGTAGTTCTCATTAATCATGTCCCTGCTCCAACTACTAAGACCTGTATAGATTTTTGTCAAATTGCTTCTGCAGCATAAATCGAGTACATATAAATTTGTGTGTGTTCAACTCTCAACTGATGTGTGATTAATGGGCATGAGTACATTTGGAAGGTTTCTTTAGCAGTTCTTTTTTGTGTTGTTGTGTGTCTAGCCTCACAACAAGCAGTGCTCACACCTCATCTGCAGTACAGATCATGTGATTTGCTCATTTATGGCTGCAGGTCATAATGGGAAATCTGTCATGTGACAGCAGGGGTCATAGGGAGTTTGGTGAAAAATAACAGGAGACTTCAGCACAAGGGAAATGTATAACTCATACCACCCCATTTGTTTGTCCATTTCCTGCTTCATTCTGTCTTAGTTTGTGGGATGGAAACTGAAAGGATGTGTGTTAACAGATATTTTGAGGACTGAAGGAATGTATACTGGTACCCCACAGATATTGCAGGGTAATTAATTGTGAAAAGCTCAAGTTTTCGTCAGTTAAGCCTAGGTTTACCATCTTGAGTTCCATTAAGTGATTCCAGCAGACTGTGAGGAAGACTTAATATTTGGCAGAAAAAAAGATTAGCTATTTGAAAATGAAATAAATTGCCTAACAAAAAAAGACACCATATCACCTGCAAATGGGTAAATTCCACTCATTCGTCATCAAAAATATTTTAATTCTGTTCCAAGGGAGTGAAATTACTCATCCTCATCAAGCAAAGAAAACCACAAAGGAAATTACTGAAGGTACTTGGGGAAAAATAAGGAAACTACTAAATTGGCTTTAGGAACACTGAAGCACATAATATACCTTGAATAATAGTGATGAGTCTTCATTTTCAAGTAAAAAGCAGATTGGAAGAAAAATATGAATGGTTAAGAATGGAGATCATCAAGTTTGTAAGTCATGGCAAAGAAAGTAAACACCAGTATTTACAACGTTTCACAGTTAAAATGAGAGCCTTTCCACATGCTTAGAGAACTGCAATGAGAAGACAGATACTTGGACTAAACTGGTGTGTAGCCTTGAGAAAACAACTCAACGGTGCGGATAATTGAAAAATTGCCTTGTATTTGCTAAGGAGCATAAAGATCGAACTCTATAGTAATGCGGGGGAAAAAGGTCATGTGGGTGGATGTGTTCAGATTTACCTTTCTCCAGAATGATGGATGCATCAGAATAAAAAGAGCAGCAGGCAAATCGCTGCACACTTCCTGTCTTTGTGGAAGCAGTATTATCATTGAAGTTTGCTTCTGTTGATTAAGAATGAGTCATCATCAGGGATACTCAGTGGAAAATTCCAGAACAACACAATTTTTGAAGTGGATCCAAAGAAAATGGGTAACAAGTCCATGTGTCTTTCTCTGGTATCTACAAGAAAGTAGTCATAGAATTTCTCTTACATTTGTGTGAATCCACTGATCTTTACTTAAGGGGAGATTTCCTAAATGTGGGACAAAAGTGGAAGTATCCTCTTTTCCAGGGCCCTCTAAAGGCTCATTTATGCTTACTGATGGACGTAAATGTGAATGTCCGCTTCAAACGTCTTCATACTTCCCTGCGTCGTTTATGTTGCTACGGCTGACATCCGTTATAGGGCAGTGCTGAGTTTGTTGTTAACTCTACGATACAACATTAGTTTCAGACACCAGTTGGCCTTTTCTAACCAGCAACACACCCTGAACACTTGCAGAGCCTTATTTCAAAAGCTTGTGCAGCTTCTAATGTTTTCGTTCCCGTCTTCATTCTTCTTCTACGGTTTTCTTCTTCCCATTTCTCTTCTTCTTCTCATCTGGTTTGTTTCTGCTCAACTATGCTCAACACTACCACTGTAGTTCCCAGTGTTATTATTCCATCTTCTGCGTCGAATGACGGATGCACAAGAAGCCAGAAAACGCACCAAATATGGGCGTAATTGATGCAGAAGACATACGACACTGTCTGTGCATCTGCATATCCGTCATCTGCGTCGAGCATAAATGGGCCTTTAGTCCACAAAGCAAGTTTTGTCATCCAAGCTTGGACTTTGTCTTACCCATATATGATGCTGTTTCTCTCATGAAGTGAGATGTTCAACTGGCCCAGCAGTAACAAAATATGACAAAGGCTGGCAAGTTTAGTTATGAGCTTTGGGTTGGCATATTAACATCCAACTTTTTTTTTTTCTCGGTGAAAAAAGGAGAAACACCCCATTCCCCAGTTCAAACAAATGCTTGAGGACCAGTTCTGTTGTGAGGTGACATAATCTGCTTTGCTGTCCTCACAAATTTGATGGTTTTCACGTTTGAGTCCATCACCTTGTGGAACACTGGTGACATCTTGTTTGCTCCAAGGCTTTCACAGAAGAGAAAGCAGTGGGTCCATTTAACTTCTGGTGCACTGATGATGCTGTGATGCTTTCCAGTCATTAAAGCTGCACCATCACATACACTCCAACACATTTCTGCCAGTCCAGGGTGTCCTTGGTGAAGTAGTTGTGAATGCAGCAGAAACATTCCTGAGCCATAGCTTATTCTGGAGACTTTCCACAAAGGAGTGTGTGCTCATGCAAGTAACTGTCCCAGTAATAAATTAAAATCAGTAGCAGTGCATCATTTGTGACATAAGTGGACTTTTCTAGTTACAAAAAGAGAAATGGGCAACTTTTTATTCTTTCCAGAAGCTGACGCTGTTTGTATAGTTATATCAGAGATATGTTGATTGTGTCGTTTGAGAGTGGGACGGTCCGCAGCTTCTGATTGCACATAATTTCAGCGGAACAGAATCAACCCCTTCTGCTTTCATGAAGGCTCTTTTTACTTTGTGCCATATGAGGGAGTTAAAGCACATTTGGAGTTTCCAGTCACTGGCACAACCATTTCTGCATCTGAAGGACATTTTCTTTCCCCTCAAAATATTCGACCAGCTTTTCCATGAAGGTGGGAAGTTCGGTTTCCAGATGCAGCTTTAATTTAAATTCTTCAGTGCTTCGTTGGATAGACTTAGACCACATTCCCCACATTGGACTCACACATTGTCACTTTTTGTTTTAAAAACTTCCATAACTTTTGCTAACTGCTAACGGTAGACAGAATATCTGTACAGAACTTGTTAACCAAGTGTCAGACAGATTACCACCACCAAGTGGTGGGAAGCTGTATTATAACTGTGTTTTTCATTGATAACAATAGGCCCTGACATCTTCAATTGATAACTTGGGAGGTCCAGCACCCCTCATGGCTCACAAAATAAGTTTTTGTCCTCCCTCTACCTGGCACTCTTGATTGGTAATCACTGGTCCTCATGAATCCTGTGCTTTGTTGTGCCCATTTTGTATGTACTCATTGCTACTCTCCTCGTACAGTACCATCTCCATGAGTTAGTACATTATTGAAATGATTGTAAAACATCATTCCTACTGTGTAACAGATAGCAATCTGAGATTAATAAATTCAACTACTATGCAGTGATATTACAATATAGAGGCTGTGCACATCTGCTGCATATTCCGTCTCCAATGGTAACAAGACTGTTCGATAAAAATCACTCAGACTGTAAATTTAGGAACGACAGACCAGTGGAATATTGTTAGAGAAAGTTTTACTT
>JAVQJG010255716.1:0-12422 GCA_036024015.1 Craterocephalus amniculus | reverse complement strand
ACATGCATGTCTTTGGACAGTGGGAGGAAGCCGGAGTACCCGGTGAGAACCCACGCATACACGGGGAGAACATGCAAACTCCACACAGGAAGGCCACAGTTTCAAGCCCCTCCTCAGACGGAATCTGGCTCCGACCGACTTGGGACTCGAACCGGCGGCCTTCTCACTGTGAGGCTGCAGTGCTAACCACTACACCACCGTGCAGCCCCCTATGTTCAATTCAGTTTTATTTAAAAAATATTAAAAACATTGATTTAACATGCTTGCCCCTGTGTATATAATTTCCCCCTGTCAGTTTATTTTTTATACAAAAGTTCACGGCTATAATTGGTCATAAGTATGCAGTGTCTGAACCGCATTACTGACATTAAAAATAAAGCGGTTTGAAAATTAGTATAAAATAGAGAAACTTATGGTTAGTTATAGACTAAATGTCCCATTAAATCAGTGTTAAGAGTGATTGAGCTGACTGTGGTAAGATGGCTGCCCGGTGCGGATGTTCCACTCCATTGGCCAGCAGCGCGGGCTTCTTTGTTTCCTGTCTTTCCTTAGTGGACGAACTGATTAATCCAGGTGTATCTGACCTCATTAAATGGTCAGACACACATGGATTAATCAGATCGCTCAGTAATGAAAGACAGGAAACAAAGGAGATGCCTTAAGTTCGGGAAAAAGTGAAGCTGTGCATAGAGCTTATTGTGGCTTATCTTTTAAGATTCGTGGTAAAAACTTATATTCCAACTGAATATAGTTGAAAGTTGTACTTTCTTAACTTTGCGTTAGATGGAAACGGCAAACAAAGATGTAAGTCATTTATTGAAAAGAAGAAAAGTGTTTCAGGCCATGTTTCTACAGAATGCTGCCTCTGGGTCACTTCCTGCTGGACCATCGTTGTTTCTAGATGAAACTGTGAACCAGCCCTCGTTTCTCCTCACACTGATTGATCAATAAAATCATCTAAATAAACTATAAATGGATTGCCAACGCCCCCCAAAAACACCTGAATGACGCCTCCACCGCCCCGCTGGTAAGCCCTGCATTTACTAAAGTCCTAGGTTTCACTGAGCGAGGGGAAAGGAGGGAAAGTCGGGCTGAGAGCGCCGTCTGTGTCCCAGTTGTTGTTATTGTTGCTGGTAAATGAGGTTTCAGTGTGATGGAGACGGTGAGGATGTCGCAGCAGGGCCAACAGTTCACATCTCAGCAGGTAGCCAGGGGGGGGCATGGCAAACATCAGCAGTCACTCCTTATCTCACCACAGTTTAGCTTGGTTTTGTTTTATTTAGCAGGTCGTTTCACAAAAAAGAGAAAAATACAGATGAAAGCAGCTGTTTTAGTAGATAAAAATGTAAATTAATGTAGCGTTACAATCATTACTGGAGCTGAGTTACTTTAAGGGTTAGAAGCACTGGTTAGCTTAGCTTTAATAATACAAAACTCCCTGGATTTTAAGCAGCTGGCCTCTCTAAACTCATTGAAATGAATTTTAAACATTTAGATGCAGGAACATCTGGCTGCAAATCTTCTGACTCATCATCGCTGTGTTTATGGTGACTTTACCAGGAAACAGCTCTGTGCATTTTCTCTTTTCCTGGGATTCTTTTCTTCGGATTTGCACATATAACATAGTCTTTCTTGGCCCAAAAACATCTGGAAATAAATATTTTTAATGTGAAGAGTCTCTTATGCTGGTTAGATAAAAGGCTTGATTTAAATGGGGGCCTCTTCAGCATCAGCATAAAGGATAAGATTGATTAGACTATTAGTTAACCTCTTAAAACTCCCATGAGCACTTTCATTTATTTTGTCAACAGTGTGTCAGGAAGTGAAATAATAACGCCTGGATGCTGACTGAGATTAAATAGGTTTAACCTCTTCATGTATTTTTACGTCTGTGTCGCTTCAAACATTGAGTGGAAGGTTTTTATTTTTAAGTCAAGGCAAATTTATGTATAGAGCACATTTTATGTGCAGGACAATTCAGGGAGCTTTATAGTGCAGAGAAGTACATTTTATCAAGCTTTCAAAAAGAAATTAAATGAAAACAGAAGAAAAAATGTAGATTAAGAATGTAGAAAAAATTAAAAACATGATCCGGTTTAAAATTCAAGCCAAAAAGAAAAGATATTGATGTGGGCTTTCAGATAAATACTCTGTAGATGCAGCAGAGAACAGGAAGCTTTTCAACCTGGATGTAAATAAACTGATTGTTTCTGCTGATCTGAGACTTTCTGGCAGTTTGTTCCAGACATGTGGAGCATAGAAGCTGAACGCAGCTTCTCTACGTCTGCTTCTGACTCTGGGAACTGATGAAGGACCAGATCCAGAGGACCCCAGGGGTCTGGTGGCTTCATACTGGGTCAGAAGGTCCCTGGTGTATTCTGGTCCTGAACCAGTCAGAGCTTTGTAGACCAGTAACAGAACATTACAGTCTGTGCTCTGATGGACAGGCAGCGCAGAGTAAAGACCTCAGAACTGGACTTATGTGTCTACGGTCCTGGTCTCATTGAGGACTGGAGCAGCAGAGATCTGGATAAGTTCATTGATTTCTTTGGTAAAACTGTAAAGATGCTGTTATAATAATCAAACATACCACAGATGGAAGCGTGAAATCAGTTTTTCCAGCTCCTGCTGGGACATCAGATCTTTATGATTTAGGCGATCATAGGCAGACTTTGTGATTCATTAATGTGATTTTAGAAACGTAGGTCTGAGTCCATCAGTCCTGAGGGCGCAGTGCAGAGTTGCCTCTTTTTTCCCTCACCACCCTGCCTGTCCTCATGTCATCTTTTTCTCACCTGCCACAGGCAGCGCTGTCATGGCTGCAGCCTCAGTCTACCTGCGCCTATAATGTATTGTTGATGTTTGTTTGTCTGCCTTGGACAGGTTGTACTGGAAAGTAATTTCATTGTACCAGGACGCTGGCTCAATGACAATAAATGCTTCTGATTCTGATCACTGCACCAAGATTCTGGCCTGGTTGGTGGTTTTACATGTATAGACTGATATAAAACATATTTAACATAAAAAGCATGAAAACGGGGTGAATAAACAATTTAATATTTACCTCATATTTATTTCATAATATCAAGAGATCTGTGGATCAATAGTTACATTAACAAATTAATTTTAGTAACAGAAACAATAGTCAATGACCATAATGATGATGCATGCAATAATAATAACGATAAGAAGAAGAAGAAGATAATGATGAATTTCCTGGGAAAGTTGTGTTAATGAGAAGTTATGGCCGGCAGGATTTTAGTTATTTAGTTTTTTAACCCCTTGACGCTTATTGTCACAAATTTAGCAACAAACTCCTCCTATTTTTTTTATATCATTTATCTTCATTTATTAAATATTTTCTATCATTTATGTATATTTTTTCCACTTTTTTGTTTATTTATCTATATGAATGTATCTATTAATTAATTGTATTTTATTTGTTTTTCTCTTTTTAACCGTATCCATTTATTTTACTATAGTAGTAAGAGGATTTCTACCTATAAAGGGCATAAACGTCGTTCCCTCATCCTGTAGTGACGGTATCCGTAGAGACAGCAGCCTTTTGGTTTAGTTTATCACGCGTACTGTGCGTGATGTTTGTTTAAGAAAAAAGTCTGCATCTTTCCTGGACGTTGCAAAGTTTGAATGAAGGTTTAGTGGAAACCCAAAGCAGCTCTGAATTAACCACAGTTTCCATTACAAAACCACACTGTGTGCTGGTGTTGCTGGGAGACACAGAGCAGAGCCTTCGCAGGTCAGAGGTCACATCAAAGACTTCTCAGGGCTGTTTTATGGACAACGTCAGGTTTTCTCAGGGGAAAACAAATCAGAGCCTCTGCTGGGCCAGAAACATGCACCGTGTCTGCATCAGTAGAAAATCCCAGCAGCAGGTTTGGTGCCGCAGGCGGAGCTTCAGCGGAGCGCCTTGACCTTTGGTAGCTGCAGTCTGAGGATGAAAAACGTCTTTCGTGAAAGAACGAGACTGAACTTAGCTTCTGGCTCCAGTACAAAGCGAAGCTGCCCCTCATCAGACGTGGAGGTCAGAGTTCCTCAGCTAAGCAGCAGATCAGGAACAAGCAAGAAATGTTCGCCGGAGAGGAGAAGACGGGCGGAAGCAAAGGTTCAGAGAGACATGTGGTCTCACACCAGTGACCTTACTGCTGACGCTGTCTCACACCTTCAGTTTCTGTCAGAGAAATACGATTTTATTGGGTCTTTTTAAGTCTTTTGATTACATTTAAAAATATCATGTGTATGTATGTGTGTGTATGTATCTGTAAATGGTTTTGTCTCTCTTTTCTCATTATTGTCTCTCTCTCTCTCTCTCTCTCTCTCTTACATGCACAATATATTTACCCTTTGGAATTATTATAATTACCAATGGAAGTAAATTTAACAGTTTTATTACGTCCATACCTAAACTATGATGCCCAATGAAAATGTAATATAAGACTTAATTCTTATTTTGGACTGATTCATCATGAGTCTCTAGATTGACATTATTTATTTATACATTCACTATTTCCCTTTTTTATTATCATAGTTCTTTTTTTGTTTTCCTTTTTTTGTTTTTTATTTGTCCCCCTGTCTCCTCTCCAGTTTTTCACATCTATTGTTCCTTTTCTGTTCACAATTGTGCTGTAAATATAACCTGAACTTGCAATAAAAAGATAAAATGGAATAAAAATAAATAAATAAACATATCAGAGTGACAAAGATCAAGCTCCATGCAACACCTTCACACATCAGACGCCGTCTGAGGGCTGAGTGTCTCCGTGTAACCTGAGGAGCTGTGAGGGGGTGCAGGTCCTGGTCAGTGTTTAAGAGGATTAAAGTCACAGTATCAGGTTACAATAAGCCTCATTGTTTGGCTGCATTAGTAAACAGGTAACACTAGATCCCATTCTTCAGGCTTCTGCTCTCATAATGAGGGAAATTACTTTCACTTTTACCAGTAGTTGTGGAGTCCACCAGTATCACCACATCTGTTAGACCCTTCCTGATGACAGAGACAGATGCTTTGCTTTGTCCTGATGACAGCCTCCCACTAACGATGTTTCTGCTCATCTCTCTACAGCGGTGTCGAACCTGGATGTGGAGAGTAAGCTGACGGCACATTTCCAAGCTCCCTGGCATCAGCAGAGGAACGTTTTCCACCCCTCCACGCGGCCAGCATGTGTGGAAGAGCTGCACAGGGAAGCCAGTCTCAGCGCGTGGGCCCAGAACCAAGGTGAGTTCACTCAGGATGTCATTACAAGCTGATCCCACTATGATTGTGGTGTTATTTTGCCCCCTAGTGGGATCAATCTGCAAATACAGCAACTGAAGGGCCCTCTTTTACAGACCAACGTGCAATTAAAGTTATCTATCTGCAAACCAAAGGCCCCTGTACATTTGATAAATAGTGTTTTTGTAATTAAAAACATTATAAATTAAATTTTTTGGACGTTAAGGTCCCTAACACCTTCTCAAATCCGGTCCCCTTTATCAGCTTATTATATGACTGTATTAAATTCACGGCTTTTTCTTTCTTTATATGATTGAAGATGCTGTTTTTTCAGTGTTTTTGTGTTTTCTGCTCCAGATCTCCAGAGAAGACAATCAGGCAGCAGGGAGCGAAGAGTTACCATCTCGGCTTTGCCCCCGATGCCACTGTACCCCTCCCCAGAAATCATCCAGAGGCATGAAAAGAGGGGCACATCAGCGGTGAGATGCTCATCTTCAAATCAGCAGTTTATGTCAGGACGAACAGATTAATGGAAACACGTTTGCTAATGTGACTTTATCTGAAGGTCGTTTCATATTTAGACATGTCTGCCTTAGTGCTTTCCATATTGAAGTCTTAACGTTTCTGTTTAAAGGTGCAGTGTGTGACAAATCCTGCTTTGTGGCTGAAAGACAGATTTTTAACAATATGATTAAATCTTTAAAATTCCAGCATCTGGTCAGTGTTGATGCAGAAATATATGGAGGATTATGACATGACATGAAATCAGAAAATCAGAGAAGAATCTCCTCTACCAGGCTGATGTACATGCTGAGAACTTTTTATCATTTATTTGACAGGGACAGTGTATATAAATGAGCGTCTATAGAACAAATGCCGGATGGTAGCGATCAAGCTAATTGCATCTGTACTCCCTTGGCAGGAGAAAAAACAATACATTAACTTAATAAAAAGTTTATACAGTATAAAAGACTTGAAGATAAGTACAACCAGTGGATCCAGTGTTCTTTGTAAGGTTTATCAACGTTAACTTTATCTGAGATCTGAACTTTATTGAATATTTAAAGCAACTCCTCTTAGTAAAATTGTTGAAACTCGGATTATGTATCGTGTAACACTATTTTACAGTTTGATATTTGCAAGGCTAGTCTATTTGTATAGGACATTTCATGTACAGGACAATTCATGGTGCTTTACATAAAACATTAGAAGCATTACAGCAGCACGCAGAAAGCTTTAAAAGCCCACTATATAACTGTCCAACCTTAAAACTCTGGACTTGTTTTGAGCCGTCGCGGCCCGGCAGCCCCACGGCTGAGAAACCGTGTAACACGCTAGCAAGCGAATGGAAACACACCGGTCGTTTTGAACACACACCGGCGGGTTCAGCAATGAAAACTTTAAATACATTATCTGAGGAACAGTCAAAGAGGAGCAAGAGATAAAACAAAAGACTTTTTACTGTCTATAGAGGCATAAAGTGCATGAAGGATGCAAGGTGAATGCAGAGATAGCCATCAATATAGACAAAATATTTTAAGTTGTATAGCGGGTCTTCAGCAAATATTAACAACTCACATTAGGATAAATGAAATAACAGAATAATAAATAATAAAAAATAAAAAAACTCAGAGAAAATACAATAAAATGCAAGGAATAAAAATTTATTTTCAGTTATTTTCATAAAAAGAATCAAAAAGAAAAGTTTTAAAACTGCTGAGAGTGTCAGCAGATCTGCAGCTTTCTTGGAGTTTGTTTCACTTGTGAGGAGCATAAAAACTAAAATATGTTTAGTTCTGACTCTGGGAACTGAAAGTAAACTTGATTGATGTGTTATCCCTTTACTAAAATAACTAGAATGTTTAAAATGACTATAATCTCATAATGAATCATTATTGGGGGGCACCATTGTAAGTATGGTGTTTCCGAACGGACAACAGCTGTGTGTGAAGCTTTAAAACTGCTGCCCCGGCTTTGTTTGCTGTTTAAGTTGTACTGTTTAGGTAAAGTTACACCATAAAGAGATAAAAACAGGTCTATTCCCAGCTGGCTATGCCCACCTTTACCACTAGATGTCAGTAATTCTCACACGCTGCACCTTTAAATGAAGCTTTACAGGAGAATTTCTCTTTTTTCGAACCTGGGGTCTGTTTTCATCTTTTCTTTCATACAGGTGAGTGATGGAAGGAATTTTCAAGATCGCTCCAGTGTTTAGCCGGGCAGGCAGCTAGCAGCACAGCTAATGGCAAGTATTGGGCAACTCGCTCTGCGTGTAAGTTTGCCCTAAAAACCTGCTTTTTTCCCACACTGAAGTGCTCTGATAGTCTCAACAAGTGTCCGACAACGTACTAGAGAGGAGAAATGACCGGAAGTGTCTGTATTAGCTGGCAATCGCTATGTTTTGGTGTCTGTGTCCAAATCTCGCGGGATTATCGCTCGATAACTCACATTAAAACATCGATGGGAGATTCCACTGACACTAAATGATAGCGATCGCCAGGTAATAGAGATACTTTAGTTAATTTTTCCTCTCTAGTACATTGTCGGACACTCGTTGAGACTATCAGGGTACTTCAGTGTGGAAAAAAATAATGTTTTAAGGGCAAACTTACGCGGGGGGCAGTTGCCCGATACTTACATCGGGCAACTAGCTGCCTGCCCGGCTAAATAATGGAGCGATCTTGAACGCTCCTTTCTCCATTACTCACATGTATGAGAGGAAAGATGACAACAGACCCCAGGTAAAAAAAAAAAAAAGTGAAGTTCTCCTTTAAAACTAAGAGATGCTCAGATTTTCCTGAACCTTGGGAAGTGACAGAAGCCTTTTTTCTCCTCTTTGAGCAGCCAGAAAGACATTTTAGAGATGCAACCACTCAGTTAGCCCAAGCTCAGGTAACGAGTGCCTCCCCCTGTCCGTGCAGCTTCCCAGCCCTGAGTTCACCTTTCACCTCCACATGTGCAGCTCATCCGTCTGCATGCACCCAAATATAAGTTAAATCCCCCAATTTGTCCCTGCATTGTTATTTTTCATCATATTTTGTGTTTGTTTGTCTTTGTTTTGTATGTTTTTTTGCCTTGTGATTCAGTTTGAATCCACCCGCTCCTCCTCCCCCACCGAATGTTGCCGCCTGTCTCCCTGGAGCAGAAAGGTATTGGTCTTCCCCTGCCTCCTGGCTCATGCGACTCCTCCTAACTCTTTCTTTCACCTGCCTCTAATTTACATACTGACAGTCTTGTAGATGCATATCCCTGTGGCAGCGGGGGGTGGTTTCACGTCACGCTGCTGTTGTTGGGGTTCATGCGGAGGGCCCGGCTCTGCAGTATGTGAGGAATGTTGGCTTCCTCTAATGACAGGGTTGCCTTCTGGGAGCTTGCGTCTCTGATTACCCATGATCCCTCGGTGCTGCAGTCTCCTCACAGCACGGCTGACAGCCTCATGTTTCCCTTTTCGAGCTGCTTTTTCCCCTCTCTCCTCCGTTTCACTCACCATCACTTTTTCTCTCCTCCGTCGGGCTCATCCCACCTCTCAGACACTCCTTAAACCGCCGGGCCGTTCTCACAACAAATCAGCTGTAAATGGTCTTTTTTTTTCTACTAGTTGGGAGAAGTTTCCAAGGAAACCGGTTTTCTTTTGTGGCGGTTTTTTTTCTTTTTGTCAGGGTCTCATTGGTCTGCTGGGAACAGAGAGCACAAAGGCTGGGGAGCAGGCTTTAAATAGGGGTGGGAGGTTGTCGGGGTATGGAGGTGGGAACCAGCTCGGCCTGAGAATCACTCCCGGTTTCAACATGTGTCTGGCTGGGAACTTGAGGTAAGATCGATAAGTTCGTTACAGCGAAGAGATTGACATGGGACAGGAAATGGAAAATGTGGAGTTTAGGGAAAGTCTGTGTAAAGATCGGGACAGCGGAGGAATATTTCCAGGGCTTCGTTATTCTGCCAGAGACTCGCAGGGGTGCCCCAGATTTTTGGAGTATGAGTAAGAGTTTTGACTGGAAAAGACAGCAGTAGCTGCAGGCTGAAGATGACCTGAGCTGCTCAGGTCTTACACTCTTTTGCATGACGTTTTCCTGTGCTTTTCGTTTTTCTCTTGCTCTTGAGCATGCTTTCCATTTCCGCTGCTTCATGAATTCATTGCACTCCACCTTGAAACTCAGCTGGGAGGACATGTGTATTGATTTGCTTCTGTTCAGGCAGCGAGCAGATTAACGAGACACTAATCTCCACATCTACTCTGCTTTTCTACAACAGTAAACACCAACAAAACCAGTTTAATCCTCGACTTTAATCATTGTTCTCTACACATCTCCCTCTCTGAAGCTGAGGTTTTCTTTTTATTTCAAGCTCCACTGCAGCACTTTTCATGTAACACCACCTAACCGTAACAGTCTAACCATGCAAATATCCATCTGTTGCAGGCTGCGCCCTCTGACCCCGACACTGACGGGGTGGCTCTAGGTCACCGGTCTAAGTTTCCCATCCCTAACATCCCCTCCACCCTGGACAAGCAGACTAACTGGTCTAAAGCTCTGCCGCTGCCCACCCCAGAGGAGAGAATGAAAAGCAATTCCCAAGTCATCACCTCATGTGTCATCCCTATTAATGTGACTGGTAAATTAAAATCCCTTCATGTTTTCAAGCTGAATATTTTCATTAGGACAGAGCGGTGCCACACGACGGATCCGGTAGCATTAGATTTGTTGCTCAGTGGTGCATAAGTGAATTCATTACAAACACAAGCAACCAAGAGGTGTTTAGTTTAGAGAAAAGACGGGGAAACACTTGTATGTTTTAGTAGAATCCAGCAAAAATAGAGTAGCAAATAGTGTTTATCCCAAGGTAGCTGATGACTAAATCTGAAGCAGGTGAAACAAGAGACTAGAATTTCAATACAAAAGAATACATAAAAGGGAAAACTCTGAAATATAAAATAGAAGCAAAGACTTAAGAATAAAAGAATCAAAGAATAAAGCAAACCGAGACCTGAACTCAAAATAAGTCCTTCTAAAAACTAGAGAAAACCCAGGACATGAGATAGAAATCTAACAGAAACTAAACCAAATACTGAATCAAAACCTGCTGATCGAGACTTTTTGTGCACAAAAGTACTTTGGTGTGCAAGACGTTCTCCCTCTTTTACTAATTAAAGTATGTGATCTCTCTCTATTTATTATTTTCTTATGAAAGGCCATCTGTTCCAGTACCAAGCTCACAAAAAGAAAAAAATCATTATTTCATGTTTAGGGATTCTTTTTTTTATTTCAGGGACAAAATATAAATCCTAGTCCAAACTTATTTTTAAATCTACCAGTTTGATTGGTGGATCTAAAACTAAATCAGCTTTGTTCTGTTGTTAAATCCCTGTTTTTAAAAGAAAATTTAACATCCAGATACACAGACCTTTAACTGTTATAACAATATAACTGACCAAAGTAGGAGGATTTCATTTAATTTTTTATTATTATTCCTATTATTATTTCTGTTCTAACTGTACAGCAAGAATAAGCAGACGATTAGCTTAGCCTAGCCTAGCCTAGCCTAGCTTGTTGGTAAAATCACAGCTACTGGTTTGTTTTGTGTTGTATTTCTACTTTTATTGTTGAATTTTCTAAAGTCATATAACCACTTAATTTTGCAACTAAAATCCCTTCTATGAAAATAAAAATTAACAATCAAACATTACTGGCACCTGTTACTGTTTAGTAGGGGAACAAATATGTTTTGCTTAATTTAGCTTAGCATAACAAGCGGAGGTTTCTTCACCTTAACTGACAGTTTTAAGTTTAGTTAATAGAGCATACCTTGTACTTTGTAAATATATAAATAGGACTATATGTGATGACTGGCTATTGTTACCAGTTAAGATGCACCATGAGTTTATATTAGAACCTCATCTTTTAACAGTTTTAGTTGTTTAACTTTCTGAGCTATTTTAAAAAGTGAATTTCTCCACTGTGAGATTAATAAATTAGCATTTATCTTAACATACAGTTAGCATGAATTCAGCAAGGAAGCTAACAGAAAAAAGGCATGACATGCCAAAGACTGCCTACACAATCAGTCTCTCTTTCTTCCTCCCCGTGAGGCTCCTACTCCTCATTAATGCTAAAATGCTGAAAAAAACTTTTTATTTAAAGGGAATCAGGAAATTCTTCATTTCACCATGAAACCTCATCATTATGAAGGGCCACTGATGCTGCGACAGAGACGTGCAAGTCATGCTTTGTGCCCATTAACTTTGATGCTTTGTGCCTGCTACTGCAAAGAGGCGAGATGTTGTGACAGGAATGCCAATTAGTTCAGTCCAAACTGCTGAAAAGGCCTGCTTGATGTTATTTACGCTCGCTTTTACTCAAAAGAAGAGCTGTCCACCGACACTAGCTTGAGTCATAGACAGTTCAGGACAAAAAAATGCACATTGTAAGCAAAGTCCTGCGATTGCTATGGAGCTGAAAGCCCCTTGCTGCTGTCACATGATAGTTAGGATGTGACTCTTGCACGGCAGGAAGCAAAATCAAGCAGAAGGCATTTTTTTGGTTAGCGAAGTAATTTCTTTCATGCTAAATCATAAAACTTTTCAGCATAGTCATTGCATTAAGCTGTAAATAACTCTGAGGTCTCTCAGATCTTTAATTGTCTCTCTTTTCTACTATTTTTATAGAGCAGCTAATTCAGTTCAGCCGAGCATTGCATTTATTTATTTATTTTCCTCTAATGTGACAGCGTGAGAGTTAAAGAAGGAATCTCTGCAGGCGCCGCCAAACAAAGATTCCTCACATGTCGTGTCTTCTTGCAGGGGTTGGCTTTGACAGAGATGCTAGTGTGCGCTGCTCGCTCGTTCACTCGCAGTCTGTGCTTCAGAGGAGACGGAAGCTGAGGAGGCGGAGGACCGTGGCCGGCGTCCCCAGACAGGTGCAGCAGGATTTAGGTAAGTTCTTTCCTTTCTCTCTGCCTGGCTTTTAGAAAAGGAAAAACACAAAGAAGTTGTACTTTCGTGATGCATCTACTTTCATAAACACTACAAATCTGCATATGAGAAATACTTATTTTTTGTGGAAAAAAATTATAAGATGAGGTCATCACCTATTTGGAGGTGTACACAAACACTTCATACCAAAGTTTCTTTTAATAATGGATGCATTTAAAAACAAAACTCAAAAAACTAAAAAATGGAATGAAATTTAAAAAAAACAAT
>JAVQJG010255705.1:2500-10362 GCA_036024015.1 Craterocephalus amniculus | reverse complement strand
GTTTATCCCTCCCACCAGTTCCTCCATTGGTTCTGCCTTCTCTTGTGTGATTGGCTGTTTCTGCTGTCACTCCACTTTGCCTGGTTGCTCACTGCACACCGGTTAGCCAAACCGGCAATATTCTCTGCGGTCGGAAGGAGCTGCTGCAAGTTTGGCCGGTGTTCGTTCTGCCACTTCAGCTGGACGTCCATGATGTCGAAGAAAAGAAAAGCCGACATAAGAGACTTTAAAAAAAGTCAAACAGTAAGTTAGTCAAAGAAATGTATTACAGCTGTCCTTCAACACTTGACTGAGTCCACAAAGCACCGTATCCACCTTTATTCAGGTGCTACCCGGAAAATTAGAACATGCTGGAAAAGTTGTTTTATTCAGGCAATTCAGCATAAAAGTTGAAACTATTACATTTTATGTACTAAGTACAAATCCAAGAGCTTACTTTCAGAGGCCTGACATTTTGCAAATTTAAAATCCATTTTTTTTATTGATTTCAACAAATGTGAAAATTTTCTGTGTTTTTTAATTTGAGGTTTTCTGAAGCTGCAAAACCTTATTAGCAAAATATAAACAAATAAAAGCGGACATATACTGATTTGCATACTATTTGTGTAAGTTAAGTTACTGGTCGGAAAATTAGAATATCCTGAATAAGTGCATTTCTGTAACATAACTTCACAGATGAAAAAATAAGGATTTGCATCACAGTAATTTTAAAACATGTATTCCTTAAGTGCAGGAGTGTTCAGCTCCGTTCCTCGAGGGCCACAATCCTCTAGGTTTTCCATGTATCCCTTCCCCAACACACCTAACCCGAATTGTTTAATCATTGTGCAGAACTTAATTTGCTGCTGGATCCATTTAATTTGAGTCAGGTGTGTTAAAACAAAGATACATGGAAAACTTGCAAGACAGTGGCCCTCAAGGACAGACTTTGGACACCCTTACTTTAGTGTAAGTGCTGATAAATGAAATGTAGTATTATGAAAAAGGTAGAAATACAATGTAAATAAATTTAATTTTTATGCATCCAAACTCGTGATTATTGTGTAATTATTTTTATTCCTCTATAACTCATTTAAGTTGATGATCGTTGCATCCCAAATTGTCCCTTTGTTCATGTTATGTTCCAATATATTTTTGTCAGGCTAAGGATAGTAGAGATGCAGGAGAAAGAGAAGGAAATTCTGGAGGAGGGACAGCAGAAGCCGCAGGAGATGAAGGAGAAGAAGTTGGAGAAGGGAGAGCTGAAGGAGAGGAAGAAGTGGCTGGAGAATGGATAGGAAGACAAACTGGAGGAGAAAAGGCAGAGGCTCAGAGGTGAGGTTGAAAGAATAAACATGTCAGTCTTCAGATAAAGCATTGTGATAAACGAGTGATTATCATCTGGATCAGAGCTTTCATGGTTCAAACACCAGTATCTATAAGTTTTGTCAGATGATAAAAGCAAACTGTGCAGGTACAGCTTTATATCGAAGCCTGACTTGCACTGAATGATGGATATTGTATTCAATTTCGTCTCAAATGTAATGCCAGTTTGACATTCCCACCAGTGGGTGGTGCTATGTAAAAAATAATATTCCAGCTATAAGCAAAATTGTTACTAAGTTGGTGTTAAGTTGACTAAGGTAAAACACAGAATTGGGTCATGATGATTGGCTACATGATTTACAACCAGTCAACCCCAAGAAACATTAGGTCTAAATGTTGCAATAGAAAACTAAAAAAAACACCAGAAGAAAGAATAAGCTGAAAGATTAGTTTTATGAAAAACACTTCTGTCCCCCCCCCCACCTCTGAAATCCAAATTTCGTCCATGCTGATGTCTTCATTTTATTTTAGTTTTGCAACGAAGTTCATTAAGCTGAGAACTGCACCAGCAAATTTAGATTCGGCACACACTGCAACTTATATCCAACACACCTTCTCTGATGAGGCAGATAATCAAGTTGTACGTTTTGAAGCGCTCTTAATTATGGAGGGTTTGCACATGCTCTGTTCCCCAGTCCACCCTGCAGAATCGCCATTGTACCAACTGACAGCCTCATACACAACTTGAAGGAGTATTTACATCCAAGGGTAGCTCCTAGATTTGTCAATTATGTTTGTCCTAGTTAGCAAGTGGGCTGTTTTCTTTATAAACAAATAGGTGTTTGTAATTAATAAACCAAAACGTAAAACCTAATAAATAACAGTTGATTTTAATTCTAATGTATCAATGTAAGTTTTGTAGGTAAATAACTATTTACATATGAATGCACATTTTTTTGCTTCCTTCTACTGTCATTTCTGTTTTGTAAAGCACCTTGATCTTCATATCAGTAGGAGAGGTGCTGTAGAAATAAATAAAGTTGGAGTTAAGACAAATACTACACATGAAAAATTACAGTTGTGCTTTGAAGTTTATTTTTATGTGGGCTGATTAGAAAGCTATAGAGGTCCTTTGAAATTTAGCCTTCCTATTGCAAACGAATGATCTCTTCTCCAGATCGTCTATGCAACACAATCAAACAAACACACACACAACCAAAAACACAGCTAGTTTGCCAATATGAATGACCTCAACCAAGACAATCTCACCTCCTGCCAGCTGAAACATACTAAAACCACACGTTTGGGCTTTCATTTGTAGTTTTTTTCAATCAACATTAGTCCCTTTTTTGTTGTGCTTGCATTGGTTTTTCTGAGAGTATCTGATGTGTTGCACACAGCTTTATTTCTGACATGTTTTAGACAGGCGCTACGGTGTAAAAGCCTTTTTCCATCCCTCCTTTCTCAATATTTTTCTTCCAAGCAGCCTTGCATTACAAGAAAGTCATGTTGTCATCTTTTAAAGGGATCTCAAGCAACAGTTCTCCAGCTTTTCTGAAGGTCTTTCAGTGTTTTCGTTTTTTTTGCCGACGTTGTCCGCATCATTGAGCTGAACTGACTGAAGGGGGGAACCAGCGTTGTGATGACATTGTTGTAGATATAAATAGTCTGTTCCCATCTCTTTGGTTACATCTTTATAAACAACTATTTGACAGAAATAGAATTTTGCTTTTGCACCAACAAAAACTTGTGCATTGTCCTTAACAAGAATGAATAAACTAGACAGGTGGAGGATAAAAGTAGAGGTGGCAGGCCTAAAAACTCTATCTTAGTAGCCTATCTGCAAGTGATGTACATTAAAAGTAGGGGAACAAAATCCTGCAAAGACCTGACACAGGACCTAATGCATCTGGCCCTTGGTGAAATGAAGAGAAACTGTTTAAGTATGTCAAATTAACTAGACTGAAAATTAGTGGCAACAGGCTTCATGGAATGACGAATCCTCCACAGAGCCTGAGCCTCAACATTATAAAGCAGTGTGAGATCATCTTGAAAACAGGAGAAAAAACAGCCAATATCCAAAGAAGTGCTTTAAAATGTTCTTCAAGAATCCAGGAGAATTATTTTTTAAGACTACCTAAAGAAGTGACAAGAAAGCTTGTCTAAGAGGGTTAGACTGTTGAAGAAATGCACTCATACCCAATATTGGCTTAAAGCATGTTAAAATTGGGCGAATTGTTTTTCCCTTATAGCCTCAATCACACTGTTTTTCCATTCATATTAGCACAGGTTTCAACTGATTGCTGCAAATGGCCTGTTTTCCTGCTGAGACTGTATATGAAGAAAAAAGGAGGCGAGGAGTTGCTGTCGATCTTTTTGATCTGTAATTGTCTGACACATGACTGCTGTGCCTCAGGTTGCTCTATTTACTCATTTCAGTGGAAGCTGGTGCCTGGGTCTGAGGTGTCCCTCTGGAGAATAGCCTCATAGCGATTCCTGCGTGGACCACATGTATAATTCTGTCAAAGTCGGTAAAATAGTGGCAGTGACTGTCAGATTTATGAAAATGTTGTAAAATATTCAGATGATAAATCTTTTCCTTTCAATCACATGAGATGATTGTCATTGCGGACATTTCCACGGACACAGAGGATCCTTGCAGCACTGGATATACACCGTCTTTGGCTGGTTGTGTGAACCGAAGGTTTCTATGACACACATGCAACTGTGTGTGTGTATTTGCACATGGATTGATGACATGATTGATCTGATTTGACAGTTACGGTTTCTTTTTTTCATATGCTGGAAGAACACCTCAGGATCCTACCTGCTAAGGTCGTCTTTCTGCATCCAAGTCACATTGTCACTAACAAACACCCCCCTCCCACACACACACTCTCACACACCCATTTCATAACCTCAGATAGCCAGAGTCCACTGAAGCGAGGGTAGATCTATTGTGCCACAGACTGTGCTGAAGGGTTTCTGGGTCGATGAGCTCACGCAGCTGAGATGGAGAGGAGGAAGGAGGACAACCAGGGCAAACTGGGCTCCTACCCCTCCCTCGGGGACATCAAAGAATTTCTTCCAGGAACACGGATTTCAAAATGGTTATATGGAAAGTAAGAATTGCATTTTTAGGCTGCAAGTCCTGTAAACTCACCCTGCAGTTCGGTCCGTTCCAGAGTCAAAAATAAAATCAGCAGATGTCATTTATATTGGGAAATGATGGCAGAATGTGCTCCTCATCAACACCGCACAGCTACTTACTCAGCATGTTGCACCTCTGCATGAGCTGCTCCCTGCCAAAGCAAGAATATACAAGCTCTGAAGCACAAAAAACCCCAACAAAAACCCACCAGCCAATCTCTGCTATAACTTCTATTAAACATGTAGTAAATCAGTGTTTAGCTGATTATCTACTTCAGCAGTTTTGTTTGCATACATGAAATACGATCACAAAGCTGTAGTACAGTATATAAGGAGCAATAAAAATGAGAAAGTGTCATGAATATATATTCCTGTCAAGTGCAGATGCAGTGCGATGTGTATGAGGTGTTCCCTGTCAACAAACTGTTTATCACATGAAATGGGCTATTGACTACGCTGCCACAGAATGTAAATAACTGGAAGCAGGGATAAAAGTTAAGCAAACCATCATCACTCCGGTGGATATTTTGGATACAACATATTTAGATGTGGGTATCCCTATGTACAAATGTAGATTTGGTGCAAAGCCCAACTCCACTTGGAAACTCCATGATAAAACTGTAGATTTGGCACACTTGTCTTTACAAACACCCTGCTGCTGATCCCATATGCCACAGTGAATATCCTCTATTTGCAAGCACCGGCTTGTCACAACGCATCCGTTTAGTGTTTCAGGCGATAGAAAATCGTACTTGTTGCCTCTTTGAAACAACACCATCAGCACCAGTATACAGCTGGCACAGAAATGATTCAGCTCCTACTGCATGTTTACTGACACAATATATGATAAAAAAAGAGAACAAAAAACTTCCAATTTGGTTTCATTGCTCCAGACCAGAATAGCCAAGATTTTTATGACTTTTCTAGATGATTTTGCACACAGAGATTATTTGCTTTGTGCTTTTGGGTCACCGGTGGCTTACATCTCGGAGTTGTGGAATAACCATTAAACATGAATCATGACAACTGAAGCCTCAGTGCCTGCAGCCATTAGGTCTTTCTGCAAGTCTGTCCTGTTCTCCTTTCCATTGAGAAAACTGGTTAGAGCCATTTGTAAGGTCCTCCATTAATGCAATGCCCAGGCTCTATAGCAATTCTAGTTTTAATACTGCATGAAAACTATAATTCAGAGATTCAGTACATGTTTTTTTCTATTTCTTAAATGTCTGGAGCAGTTTTGGACCAGTTTTATTTGAGCAATACTCTATTATACATTAGAATACACAATGAAGACCTTTCGAGAGACCTTACTGAATCACAATTTAGGACAGTGCTGCTAAAGTATGTTTGCAGGCCACCTGTAAAGCTTCACAGTGTTTTAGAACATGTAACATTCTCCTATTTGTACTTATTAAAATAATTTGCTAGAGGGCTGAATAAATTTACGAGGACAGCAGCAGCTAAAGCATGCAGGTGCATGCTAATCATATTAAGCTGCGTAGAAGGCTAATTCAGTTTGTGATCAGGTCATAACAACCTGCATAGTGCAGTAACATAAAAAAATAAGAGTTGATTTGATATTTTCATGATCCAACAATAACAGCATCATGTCCGCCTCCCTTGCTGTAACTTTAATGTGCAATCTATTCCGTTGCAGGTTTTTTAGCGGGGGTGGACAAGTTTCACTTGACAGGCCGATACATTCTTGAACCAGCAATATGTGGTGGACGTCCCAGCATGCTGCACAAATCCCAAGCAGCCTGATCATATATTATTCATACCTCTCATCACAGAAGAGACCCTCCATCCTCTGCCTCTCTCTCTCTCCCTTTCTCTCTATCTCTCTCTCTTAACTTCTTAATTCATCAGCACTTTTCAGCAGCTGTAGCAAAGGACAACCTGTTCTCATTCGCAGCTCTTCCAAAGTGGTGTTTTGTCAAAGCCATTAGCATCACTGAGATATGCACTCTGTGTCCTTGACACTGGAGACCTTCATGCACAAGGCAGGTAATATTTAGCATCAGGAGCAAAGTACTGCCTTGAGAATGACAGACAAGGTCCCCATTACATGGGTATTATACCTTATGTGGTGTGTGTGTGGTACTCCAGCAGAGTGAGTGAGACAAAATATCAGAAACATCAGCAACTATCAGGAATCATCACCAACTAGTTGTGACTTTGTGCTCTTAGTCTTGATTTGTAGTCGACATGTCTGTGTCTTTCTATAGATGCTGATATACAGGAACAACCTCGGTCGTTTGATGCTGTTGATGCTATGCTACAAAGAAAATAGCTTTTAAATACACATTTGCATGTCTATAATAGTGTTGTCATGCATTCTGCATTCGTACAATGTACATTACAAAGTTACATCTATCCAGCATGCAGACATGCAGCGCAGGGCGTGACCAGATATCAAATGTGTTTTTGCTGTGGTAGTTTTTCTGCTAGGATCTTATCCACAACCAAATCCCATCCCTAAGCTACTGCTGGTAGATACATGGTGTTTGCAGTTGTCTATGTGCGCATCCAAAACCAAACATAAACATGCATATTCTCTGAGGGAAACTTTCATTTCTGGGGGTTGGTGTTTTCCTTCTGTCTAACACCAGCTTTTCCACTTGGTCTAACCTTGGAAGATGTGATTCAGCTCCATCGTGGATCTAAATTTTTCCAGTTTTATTTTTATTTAGTGATTAGATTTAAATTTAGCTGTAAAAATGTATTGACTAATACAGAGGAACAGTTGTTTTGCCTTAAATTTAGTATTTCACAACACCAGCACTACAAGTTGGAGAAACTACACAGGGTTGTGTGTGTTCCTGCCAGGGACTTGCTTCTGACCAATCAGTGGTGTGTGTGTGTGTGTGTGTGTGGGTGTGTGTGTGTGTGTGTGTGTGTATGTGTGTATGTGAGGCTGGACTCCAAAGGACATAATCACCATGTTTGACAGTAAAATTCAGAAACTTTCATCCAACCTCTCATCTTTTCTTCTTGTATCAGTTTTTTCCCACTTACCCCTCGTCAGATTCAGTTTTTCATACAACTCCTGTCAGTATGAGTTCATCTCCAGTATGAGACACTCTTTAGTAGCAAATATGTCTCCGTTCAAAATCTGGACACTGATTGTCTGTGATTTACGGTGACAGGATCCAGAAGAGAAATAATTTATGCTTACAAATAAACATCCAGCAGTGCAGAGCCACAGGCCACAGCCATGCTGAGCTGGCTCTCTTGTGGCATCACTCTCGCTGGATGCGGTTGCCATGCCAATCAACTACGCCTCACCTCTGGGCCGGCGCAGCTTCATCACTAGCGGCTGTTGTCACAGGAGGATGTTTCTCTTCCATCCCAGCTTCTCTGGCATCGCCAGCACCGCCCTCTCCAATCATCGCCCCTTATTTCTG
>JAVQJG010255691.1:0-11087 GCA_036024015.1 Craterocephalus amniculus | reverse complement strand
CGGATGAGTTGGCTGATGTGGCCGTGGAGAGGGAAGTCTGGGCTTCCCTGCTTAGGCTGCTGCCCCCGCGACCCGACCCCGGATAAGCGGAAGAGGACGGTACGGTACGGTACGGTACTCTCCATTACAACTGCATGGAATGTAAAATTATCTTTGAAACCCCCCAGAAATGACTTTTTTTTCTTTTAGATGGATGTTTCCATGCTATAAGGCATTGGTACCACCTAACATTTATAATGAAAAAACAAAACAGCATTTACATATCACAGCACGCCTTTGCTTGGGAATAACATGCTTAAGTCTAAGTCCTTAAATAATACACCCCAGTTACATGTTGTTCACTGAACTCTATGATTATACATTTAAAAGGGACACTGATTCACTTGAGTCTTGAGTTCAGCACTCAGTTGCAGGACAGCTCCAAATCTGAACAGGGGTCTAGCAGAATGTTTCAGCACCACTGCATGAGGACAGCTCCTGTAAAGTGCTTCTGGCAAACCTTAAGTAGCTTATATATTTCTAGTGTGGATAAAAACAGTTGTATGCATGGATAAAAGGACACCCTTATTTGAAACGAATGTTTTCTGTATCACAATATAATATGTATAATATTAAATAAAGTAAGGTTCAACCCAACAGCTTTCATTGGAAATTTCATTGATAAGCTGCCAGGTTTTGCTAATCACTTGTACTTTGATCATTCGTTAACAAGCATGAGTAACTCCTTTTAATATAAAAACACATTTTGGACATAGAAATAACTGCTGCCGCCCTTTGCTCTGGAAAGGGTTATAAAATTGTTTCTAAAGAATCTAGAGTCCATCATTCTTCAGTAAGGAAAATTTTTACAACTTTTAAAAATGTTTAAGTCAGTTGCCTGACCTAGCATGCATGACAACAAAATTTGAAAAAAAAAGAACCTTTTATTTGTTTAGAAAGGATTTAATGAGAGAGCCTTACTCTTTAAGAAAAACAAACGGCAAAAAACCCAAACATGCCACACAGCTTACATGTCTGCAACTCTGTGCTTTGGACAGAAAAAAAGTATAACCAAAAGGTATAGTTAGAAAAATATTGGCTTCAATATGATCACCAAATGCACAGCAGCAGCAAATGTAGAGTAAAATTACTTGAAAAGAAAACAACCACAGAGAACAAAATTAAAATAGGACAAAACCCCTCCACAACAATGTGAGATGCCAACAACAAACCAGTCACTTCAAGTTATATCTGCTACTTTTTAACCTTAACCTATTCATGACATAACATGTACTAAAAAAGGGTGAGCCTGCATTTTTCAAAGGTTTGCATATACTTTTTTCAGGTATTTAAAAGGTGAGGTGATCGAAAGGGGGGAAGGTATCTTCCTATATAATTACACTTGAGAGCTCTTATCTGCAAGAGTTGGGTCAATATGAGGCCCCAGGCTAGGATCTACCTCTTTCTCAGTTTTTCTTCTGCTCTCTCAATCTTTCAATCTCTGCCTGCCAGTGCCCATCACGTCCGACTCTGCACCCCACCCCATGTCTCCCTGTCTTCTCCTTTAACTCCATCTCTTTGGCTTAGGGGAATAGAACAGATAAAGGGCTTGCAATATATGACTGATTAGAATACTTAAATGAAGTCCAGACATGATAAAAAAGGTTAATATATTGGCAATTAAAAACAGGTAAAAATGTGCATAATCAAGATTTTACCCAGAACTTAATAAATACAGTTTATACAGACATGCAAAACGCACATCCAAAGTTAGATTTCTTTCTTTATCTTTCCACATAAACACTTTCTCTTACCCACTGAGAATATTCAGTGAAAGATAAAGAGAACTAAAAGCAAGGTGCCTTTATCACCTTAACTTTGTTCTTTTTCATTGGTCCATGAAACTTTTTTACCCTTTCTGCTTATACTGCCACTTTTAGATTGGGAAGACTACTTTTTAAAAGTAGTTAAACTCCAGGTATTGTATTTGATGTGTGATCTCTACACCACTCTTTAGTGGCTGCGAAGCAGCTTCTGTGTGGGAGTTTAGTACCATTTTGCTTTGCTGTGGTTCAGATTAGGTGGTCTTCTGATGCTCTTAAGTAGTACTGCCTGCCATGTGAACAGCCATTGGCATTAATAGTTCAGTGGGTGGACAGATGCAGCAGTAAAATATTACTTTATTAACATAAATAATACATGGATGAGAAGGTTCGTGTTATGAGCAGAACTGCGGTGGATCATTAAACTCAGTAAATTCCCAGGATGGTCATTGTTAAAGGGGTTTCATGTTGTGGTAATGTGCCTGTGTCAGGTTTTAATTAAGAATCATCAAGCAAAAAACGATTATCAAAGAATACTCTGTAATGAGTTTGCAAGTATCAAACAATTATTTGCATTGCCCTAAATATGACAATTGATCATATTTTGAAGGAAACACGGCATCATTTTCTGTTGTTTAGAGATGTTTTCGCCTTGCGTTAGCATCAGACTTTGATATTTGAAACAGACCAAACAAATTTTTTAAAAGTGTATCTTTCGCTTTGTGTGCTAACATTTTTACTTCTGTGTGAGAATCCGTTATCTCTGTAGGTTGTAGGCTGTTTAAAAGTGTCTGATGACTTAATGTCTGTCAGGTCTTTTGTTTAGAAGCTAATCCACTAATGTGCATACACAGATGCACTCAGAGGATGCTAGTCATGATAGCAGGTTTCGCTTCTGACACAATAATGTTGCTTTTACTGCCCTCTCATTTAATGACTTCAGGGGCATATATAATGGCTTTAAGCATAGTTGCCTTGCACAATCTGCAAAAGAATGTTACTTGAAAACACATGAGTATGTTCACATGAGTATACAGACCTCCATCTACTTGTACCCCCTGAAGACAATGTCCTTGAGAGCTGGTGGCAGCCGCAGGTTTGCATACTAATCAGCCACACAGCTCACACCTGAATTACTCTTTCTATCACTGAGGCATAAGTGCATTCTTGTGTGCTTTCCCTTATGATTGTGTATGTGAACCTTTTAGGTTTGTAAGCTCATATGCAGATAAAATCTCACACTTACAGCCCTAAACACCTCCAAGGTGACTCTTCTATTAGCTTGCACAAATAAAGGGCAACAGTCATTTAGGAACAAAGCAAGAGCTTACAGGCTTTCAAAATACTTTTACTCTCACAATTGCATATGCTCGGCCTTTTGTTTTTTTTGAGTGCTGGAAAGTAGAAAATGCTTCAGGAAAAATAAAATGAAGACGACATTTTAGTGCAGTGGTCAATCATTTAAACATCCAATAGTGCATCAGTCTGAAAACAAGTACCATGCAATTTACTACAAATTTCTTGTTCCATATACAGTCAAATTAAACGAATAGTACACTTATTTAATCATGCCAATTATACATTTATACTATTGTACAGAGTAAATAAAACAGAAAATAACTTTTTTTTGTTGTAATTCTTTTTTGTGTGGTTTTATTAGTAAAGGATATAACTACTTCTTTAACCTTTTCATACTGCATTGATGATTAACACTGTTAAATATTTATGAATCACTACTGTACATCTGAATTATTTTTGTTGAATAAAATGCTTTTTGTTATGTTAGTAAGACTAAAATCTTGTGGATACATATTTATATATACATACAAGATAAAAGCTGAGGTGGATTGTTTCAGTTTGGCTGGGTGTTTGCAAGATTATTGGTATTGGAAAGATTCTTTTTATACAGATTTATAGCAATTTTGGATATAAAAAGGTGCACACAGAAAGCGCTTAAACCATTAACAGCCAGATATGATAGATCTGATGCATAGATTTTGTAGCATAATGCATCACTTTATGGTAAAATCTTTGTTCAAAATTGTGCAGTATACAATATACTTCTGCCCTGTAATAGATACTAAGATGTATAAGACTACAATAATTTTGATATGTCACACAGTGATAAATGATAAATATACTAAAAAGGTTACTTTTTTTTCCCAACATTTTGTTAAAGTGCCAAATAAAGAGTTTTCTACACAGTTTTGCTTGGGTTGGGCTTTAAAAGGTTCACATGCTCTGTGTGCTCTTCTTTGAAAAGCAACTGTACGAAACAAAAAATTTGGTTCTTGCTAACAGATTGTTAGACTTAGTCCAAGAACTGACAAAGAAACATCCCAGAATCTTAGTTAAAGGTTCTGAGATCAGCTTTGTTTAAATTACAGTTTTAGATTTGGCAGAAGTTCAACGTTGAATGCTTTTGTTGGAAAAGCAAGTGTGACAATTTTATTGCTAGCATATGATTGTGATTTTCAAAGTTGTTGACATTTCATTGAATCCTGTTTAAGAAGTTAAGAATTTCACAAAGTACTTTCTTGTCTTTTATCTTTTTAGTAAGAACTAGTGGAAAGAGGTTTGCAAATTTGAGAAAATTAATTTAAAATGAAGAGGTAAAATGTTTTCATATTCAGATGTTTTTGTTTTTTGGGCGGATTAAAAATCCTTGTTGAGTTAATTCTTTTTGCTTTAGTTATCCTTGATGTTTTTAGAAGCTGACTGGAGGCCACCTGTGGCAAACTGGTGGATATTATTTATGAAATCACACACCTGTGTGTACAAAGGTCATGTGTTTCAGGAAGTTATGAAGTCTGAGGATTTCCCTGGAGACCTCTGCCATAAAACAGTGGAAAGCCATAGATGAGGGCAAAGGTATGAACACATTTCAAAAGGTTTGAGTGCTCCCTGGAGTATGATGGCTTGAAATGGAAAACAGTTAGGGCATCTTTTGAGAGAACTGAAGGTGGTAGTTAATACTCTTGCCATCCATTCTGACAAAGCTTGACAGGGACTGTCAGGAGGAATTAAACAGCCCAAACCCATGTGTGAAGATTTACTAACTCGAAGAATTGAAACCATAACTGCTTCTACAGAAACTTTTACAAATGCAAAAATGAAAGATCTTAAGACTTTTGCAACTGAGATTTTTGTTCTTTATTTTCATAGTTTTGTATCCATATCTGACAGCATATTTCTGTCATGTAGAGCTTTGGGTGTAGATCAATGGGTAAAGCTGTGAATTTGATCATTTAGAAATTACTGTAAAGCCACAAAAGACCAGAAGACATCAAATGAGTGCAGATGTTTTGCACACACCGTTTTTATGAAATGGTCTGCTTTGTTTTTTGTCTAAGCCCTACTTTTTAAAATTTGTTTACAGTTATCAAGAATTAGCTTGCAAAAACATCTCACTGTGGGTGGTGACAATGTACCCCCCCAGGGAAGTTTGTTTGTTGGCTCTGCAAAAAGTATTGTGCAGATGCAGAACTTGTATAACCTATATAGTACTTGGATTAGAATCAGAGTTGTCTTATTAAAAAAAGGTCATAGAATTAGAAACATTTGAAAAGAAAATGCCTGTCAATAAAGCATAAAACACTAGCAATGTATGAGGTTGACAATTGTGACATTTGAACAATTGTGTTATTGAAGCAGTGATTTGTTGGACAAAATTGTAAACTAAAATGGCAAAACCCAAAACTCAGAGCCTTTTTATAGCTTCCAGATACAACGTGTGCACATGCATTCATTGAGTTACAGCACACACTCCAGGAAACCATTGATGAAGGGATTACAGTGAGGGATCAGACTTCATCTAACTTTTAGATGTGTTGGTCTTAGTGTCCAGTGCCCATCTGGTAGAGATAATTCTTTGTTGGGTCACAAGAGCTGTCTTTTGTGGGGATGTAATCACATAAGAGTCATGTCTACACTTTCTACACGTTCTCTTCAATAGACAGCTGCCCACTTTTCCCCTGTCAGACTACTTTGAATATTCAAATTCAAACCTTTTAGTGTTTATTTAAGATTTACATTGAAAGCGAGATTTTTTCCTAATTATTTATTAATAATTTGAATGATTGAGTAATACATTGACAAAAAAAATCATTCTTTTGAGTTATCATGGATTGGAAATATCAAATTCTGCAGAACTTTAAATGTTCTTCTGTTCTTATTGTCCATCCATCCATCCATTGTGTGCTACTTACATGTGAGGGGTTTGCAGGGATAGATAGCACTGTGACTCCCCAGCCACCACCTCCTGTTCTACTGGGTGTTCCCAAGCCAGAAAGAAAATAAATCTCCCCAGCAGGTCCTGGCCCTGCCCTAAGGCCTCCTTCTGGTGAAACATGCCCAAAACGCATCCACTGGGAGATGCCTGGAAGACATCTTGACCAGATGCTTGAACCAGATCAGCAGGTTCCTTTTGATGCAGAAGAGCAGTGATTCTACTTTGTAATGTCTCTCCTGCCAATCTCCTTCATGGTGAAGCATGCCAAACCATTGGATGAGTGTTTCTTATGCTTGTTTTGTGATCTCATTCTTTTTGTCTCTGCCTACAGTTTATAACTGCAAACAGAGCTTAAAATAAATGTAGATCAAAGAGTAAATTGACAGCTTTGCCTTGCACTTTGCTCTGTTCATCACCACAGACTGCTACATCATCCACACCACTTGGGATGCTACCCCAATCCTCTTGCTATCTCAATTTCTGCTCTTTCATTTGGTCTGAGCATCTGGTTAGATACCAGTTAAAACTCCTTCACACAGCCCCATAATGGAATATCACTTTAAATCTTGGCTGAGAATGTTTTTGAAAGAGAGTTTTGAGTTCAGTGGCAGCCTGAAGCTTCCAACCCTTTTATTCACTAATCCAAGGTCTAGGGCAGATTAATAGAAACCCTGAGGACTTCCGCCCTTCAGGGAGGCAGGGATGGATTGTTCATAGCAGGAATAATAGGTTGACTGTGCGGACATAAACAAAATGAAGAAACAATAAATAAATTTGCAGAGTGGAATTTTTTATGATAGAAGAAAAGATGCGAAATAGTCAGTTTTAGTGAATGATGTGTGTGAATTGAAATACTGTATGTAGCTCATCATAGGGTGAAGGGGAATATTCCACTGGAGCCACACTGAAATATGGGGAAGATAAGGGGACTTTAGTTAATGTAGAGCAAATCAACAGGCAATCAAAAATTAAATCTCAGGTCACTGATCAGAAAAGTAGAGACTTGTATTAGTGATATCTTGTTGAGTAAGAGGTAGACAGCAAATCTGTAGTTGCCCAAGGAGCTCACCACAGGGTAATGTTGGCAGATTAACCCTCTTTTTATCTGTCTCTGTTAGATTTCCACTCCGCATTCCCCGCCCTTCATCTCGCTTTCACCAAGGTATTTCCAGACAGTAGATGCGCGCCCTGCTTGGCAACTCCTACTACTCACAGTTGCAGCCCGTTTCATTCTCTCTCTCTCTCTCTCTCTCTTGGGTCTGCTCCCTCCCTCCTCCACAACCCCTCCACCGCCTCTCTCCCACACGGACGCAGCGTACCTCGTCTTCACCAGCCACCGTGCGAGCCGGGGCTGACGCCAGTACCCGCATACGGAGTGCGGACCTTGGACTGTAGTTGCGCGCATTCTCTCAATTTTATTTATTTTTTGTCCAAACTATCTACATTTTCATTTATTGGCGTGGAAGATAACAGTGGCTTTGGAGCTGTCTTTGGTTAAACATTTGAGATCCCTCTCCATGCCGGTCTTGCGCTGATTTTTTTTCAGGAAGCTACTGACAATTTAGGAATATTGTACCTCTACGTGGTAATGCCATGTGACAAGGCTTTTCATCATTTGGTGTTTCTTTATCCTCCAACAAAAGTCACTGCAGATGTCATCTGTCTGCTCTGACTTTGGTGATATTCAAAGAGTAGCTGAATAAAAGGAAAACAGACAAAGACCCTGGAGAAATGGAAGTTTTGGCCGTTGGCTTGGTCCACTGAGGCTGCTGCCGCTGCTGCTGTTGATTTGGCGATTGGTGCAGGGGGGGAAACTGCGTCGCCAGGTCTGAAAGGCTGGGGATCTCGGGTCATAATAACACGACCTGCAATTCAAGACTAAAGGAAGATCCCCCCCTCATGTTACCGAAAGGTTATAGATTTAGGCTATTCCCTTTTGAATGATTGGCCACATCGTGCAGCCCCTCAGCTCGACTTAACGCGTCGGCGTTTGGATGCGGTTGGTTTTCTCTGCGGCTCAGCGTCTCTACTCATCTAGAATATGATTTAATGTTGGATGGGATTTCAACAGGGTACCGGTGTCTGAATACCCAGGAAACCGTACGCAGAGATTACCCGGGATTTCCTTGGCCACCCTACGGATGGACTAAAACAGAAGCATCGTTTCACGGATTTTAACTCTGTTCGCCCTCACTCACAAAGCTGTAGTTTTTGTTATTTGGGAGGAGGACATCTCTGGACATAATGAAAGTTATCTTGGCCATATTGCTTGTTGCTGTTTTTGGGAGCCAGGAGTGGAAGTCGGCGCTCTCGGATTCAATCATCCACATCGGTAAGTTACTGCGCGTATTACCCCCTCAAATCGCGGCCACAGCTTGACTGTGTTCGTGTCAGAAAACAGACGGGAGGTTTCAGCCTTGATATGTGCGGCGCTGCTTAAATCACAGCGTTTCCCGGGGTTTTTTCCCCTTTTTGACGCACTGTGGCATTAAGTGAACTCCTCTCTGTTGCATCGTAGCTTCACATATTAACGTTCCCCATGGTCCTAAGCAGTAATTACAGGTGACATAACGGAGGCTATTATGTATGCAACACGTCAAATGGACGTCGTTTAAATGAACTTTGCGTTAAAGTTTTGGGCTAATGAGAATTAGTTGCAAATGTATTAGCTGCTGTTTAACCTTTATTAGGGGTGATTAACGTGCTAGATTCGCCCCCTTATTGATTATTAAAGGTAGGTGAGACCATGTCAGAGGAATTGAGTGGATGCAGCATTTTGCTCGCATTAAAGACAGCCCATCATATGACTGTGGGCAAAGCGTGCGCGGAAAACAGGTGGTTTGGACGGTGTGATGTTGCTCTGAGTGATCCTGCATGGCGGCATTTTCATTCTTTTCCTTATACATTTTCCTGGAGCACAGTGACATTATACCTCCTTCCCCCCGAGCTGTTGCAGTGCCAGGGAAAAAAGAAAAAAAAATGTCCTAACGTCTTTTCTACCTTCCACCGCCACTGGCATAGTGTGGCACTGTTGTGTTGTGTGTGATTTCGACATGGAGCGTACTCTGTTGGTTGGTATAACGGCACCTCAGGCTCCGGCTGGAGGATGGGAGATGGAGAGAGACAGAGAGAGAGAGAGATGCTGCCTTGCAGGATGAGATGAGGGCGCGAGGTGGTGGTGGGAACACATAATCGCTGCACAACTCGGTGGCCTCGAACGGCTGATAGACCAGACGTGAAAAGGGTGAGAGAGAGGGAGAGAGAGAGAGAGCAGTGTGCAGGTTGTGAGAGAACACCACTTCCAAGCACATGAGCACCTGATGAGCACCTACCGCTGTTGAATTGTTTTTTGCCTGCATTGCATGGTCATGATCCCATCCCACCCAGATTTAAACACACATATGCTCTTAAACACACAGGAGACGTTATGAACCACCAACCTAATCCACCGCTTTGTGCCGCCAGGGAGGCCTGTTTGTAAATCAGCTGGCCAGGGTCAGAACAGATAAGCCAATTTAGTGGCTACCTGAATGCAGTTTGCCAAAAGCTGCATTAGGTGGAGGTATTCTCTGGGCCAAAATGATGCTTCAGGTCTGAGTTACAACAGCAAATGAGTGAGAATTGGTTAAGCGGAAATCTAATTAGGAAACAAGGGGAAATGCCAGCAGTGAACGTGATAATCAAGTCAAACCAAGCTGAAAGCAAACAATTATAATAGTCTTGGAGGGTACAAAAAGTATACTCACTTTTCCTTTTTAAAAAAAAATTTTATCCTCAATATAATTTTTGGGAGGGTAAAAGTGACTGATAGAGTAGCAAGTTACAAGACCATACAGGCTTCATCCAGCATACAGTCTTATACTTTAGATTTTGGTCCCGGTCCTGCGGGGGTGGCAGTGTAATCCTCTGGTTAGACAGATCACCCTGTGACTGGATGGTTTGATCACAGCAGCAGCCTTGTTTTCTGCAAGTGTCTCCCAGCAAGACTCTGAAACTTTATCTCCTCAGACTGCAAGTTTCCGTAGATAAGACGTTACATTGTGAGTAGAAAGTCTCCATAAATGAGACATCCTACCAGGAAACAGACAACAATCTGTTAGCCCTGCATCTCATTAGCTCAGTATTTTAAATTTCCTGAAAATATGTTTTTGTTTTCAAACATACGTTACACAAAAATCACCAGCTCTGCGGGCGTGACTGAAACTCAGCTGGTAGAGCTGCTTTCTTCTACCTGGTTCAGTCCCCAGTGCATTCACATGTCTAAGTGTCCTTGTGCAAGTTACTAAACCACCCTGCCCTCAATATGTTCCTCAGGGGGTGAATTTGGAGAAAAATCACTGCAGATTGTGTGTAGTATGTTTTTATGTAGGAAGTGCTGTATACTGTATCTGGGTGAATGAAATACACATTTAAAGCACTTTGTACAACAGATAAAATAAAGAAGGCCATATGAAATGGTGAAACATGAACCATTTTTATCATAACCCTGTACTGATCATTTTTGGGAGCCTTTATCATTACATAAGGCTGAAATAAGAATACACACTAAATTTACAGGGTTGTAAAGTTTATACTATATACTGTGTTTAAACTGTAAGCAACTGACTTATTTGCTCATATACTAAGCATATGGAGGATATATCAAAAGAATAAATAATAATAATAAATAATACATTTTATTTATAATGCACTTTACATTTCAGTGAAATCTCAAAGTGCTACAAAGGATAAAAACAATCAAACAACAACAAATCAATGAAAAATAACAGAAGTACAGAAGTATGTGGCCTTTAAAAAGGGCTCAGTATACAAAAATAATCTGTACATGCTGGAATTGCTGTGAGATAAGTGTGTAGTATAACTGTAAATGGTTGAAATTGGATTCCACAGACATGAGATTTACACAAGCAAAAGCTCTGAATCACTCAAACTTTCCAACACCGTACCGTACCGTCCTCTTCCGCTTATCCGGGGTCGGGTCGCGGGGGCAGCAGCCTAAGCAGGGAAGCCCAGACTTCCCTCTCCACGGCCACATCAGCCAACTCATCCGGGGG
>JAVQJG010255684.1:0-15348 GCA_036024015.1 Craterocephalus amniculus | reverse complement strand
GCCGGTCTCCGGCTACTATCAGGGTGTACGTGGCGGCTATTTCCTCTCGGCATACCTTGGTGGATAATGTCACGGTGGGGTGTCACAGACTAGTTTCCCTCTTCCTGAGAGGGGCGTGGCAGTTACGACCCCCACTGGCACGACGCACCCCTGCATGGGATTTGCGCTTGGTGCTTGGTACTCTCTGCCTGCCCCCTTTTGAGCCCCTGGCACAGGCTGAGCTGAAGTGGGTCTCCGTTAAAACGGCCTTTCTCCTCGCTGTTGCTTCGGGGTCACATGTGACTTTGTTGGTTTAAACACTCGACCTGCGCATACGCGAGATGGATACATTCAGTGCTTGAAGCACCGCCTCTGGCGGTCATCCAGGATTTATAGAACCGTAGTTACATACGTAACTTTCGATTTATGTTGCAATTTCGATTTTACTTGATGAAAGCTGTGAGGGAGAAAACACAGATGATCAGGAACTACAATCTAAAGAGAAAAGAAAGTGTTTACCACTCGACCTGTTGCTGATACACACCTGGACCAAACGGATAGCATTGAACTGCTCCAGAGCAATGAAAGATATGACTGGTGACTTGTGACTTTCTGTAGGTGGATCCACTTTCTGATGGATCAGAGTAGAACCCTAATCAAAAATACAAAAAGAGAAATCAGAATATATAATGTAGAGGAAGCTATCTGTTCATACAAGTAACACATTGGGATGCAGACTTCCACAAAGGGTCAAACACCACTGGCTAGCTGGGGACAAAGGGACTGTTGGATATAAGCAGTCAGCGGTAGATTAAGATCCATGGGAAGCTACTGTAGCTGGTGATATAGCAGCAACAATAATACAGTCAGTCACTGACTTCAAAACAACTGCCTGCAAGGAATTGAGAGAGGAGGAAGGAGGGGCTGAAAAAGCCAAAGGTGCAAAGTGATGGAAAACATGTGAGAAGAAGCAGAGCCAGAGTTTAGGAATATGGTGCTAAATTATTTAATGTGGATGTACATGTGCTGTTGATTCAGAAAAAAGCTTCTGGTCTCCAAGCAACGGCACCCAGCAGAGATGCCAGACTGGGCAAGCCACAGGCTATTACGCTGTGTGTGATAGCCGCTGACTACTAATTTCCAATTAGCTCTCGGCTACTCTTTACTGCATAAGCGTTGTAAAAATGCCGAGGGACTGGGATTTCAAAATAGTTCACATTGTTTGAATCACAAAGCGCTGTGCTCTCTAGAGAAGATAAAGCATTATCACTCAGCCTGCATTCAGTCTCACAGGAGTTGATAAACTGAAAAATCTACATTGACAGTGTGAACCTTCAGCTTTTTGTGGAAAAAGATGAGAAGCAAATAATCAACCCACCTGGTTGAGTTTTTTCCATAAGTTGAGGATTGGTGAAAGTCCATTCGACCAGAGTTCCCTGTCAAACTTAGAACCTGTTGCCACTGAGCGGCTCAGGACACGCAGCTGGGATATTACCTGTGAAGAGAAAAAGATCGACACATACAGTTATATTAAAAGTGTCCTGTATTTGTCATATATGTCTTGTGAAGTTTCGCAACTGGTAAAAAAAAAACTACAAACTATAAAAAAGAAAAAAAAAACATTTTATGAGGATATGTAACAAGTGATTCTTGTCTCTGTTCTCTATACCCTTCAGTGAGGTCTACTAAGCATTTAAGCTTCATGCATTTAAAAATAATGCACTTTTTGTCACATTCACCTATATTCAATTGAATTAAACATTGTTAAATGCCACTTCTCTCTCTGAAAGAACAGATTAACCGAAATGTTGAGAAAGCTGGAAAAAAATGCGTATGGACTTCAACAGAGCTGACAGTAGGTTAAACATCAAAAAGAGAAGACAGACACCCTTGCTGATGCTCCCAACATACCCGGCTGCCAATTGTCAGCTTGGAGCAAGAAAACACTAATGGAGGCTGAGTCCTTCAGAAAAAAAGATGACTAAGAATTCACCAGTGGTGATTTTTTCATCATCAAATGGGTCCAGACTGGTTTGCCATTGAACACATAGCTTGAAATAAAAAATAAAATAAAAAGGAGGCCCTTAAGTGTTAAGCAGGTGAAATAATTCATCAAGCAGGAATAGAAAAACATCTAACAGACAGTCTCCTTGGTTCCTACAAGCTGAAAAAGTATTTTTGCAGAGTAGTGCTCTGTCTTGTCCTGACTTTCATCAAATTTAAGACTCAACATTTAATTAACATATTGTTGTACTATCCAGTGAAATATATGGTTAGATTGATTTACAAATTTTTCTTCAACTTACATTTCCTGCCGCATCCAAATTTATGGGAAACAGTCAAAATAATCACTTACTTACTGGGGGGAAAAATTTCATTCTTGCCAAAGGTGTTTAATCAAAAACCGTTCCCTGTGGTTTCAGTGAAGTACATTCACAGTAAACACATCCATGGAGAAGAGCTTCAGAAAAAGCTTCAGAAAAAAAATATGCACATACTTATTTTAACAATAAAAGCTCAACTGTAAAGACTGACTTCATTTTTCACTTTCAGACTCAATATAATCATCCATGTTCTGCATATATCATATATTAAACTTTATAATATACAGCGCTGTGAACCAGAGGGAATCTAGATTAAACATTGAAGACCCTTGTGACCTACCTACACCAGGTCGTTTTCACATGACTTACACATGTATTTAAAATGATATCTATCACAACTATTACTCTACATGATATGTGTGTGTGGTGAAGTACCCATCCCACAGTACAGACAAATGGTATTGGCCTTTTGGGAATCGAGAGGGCAAATATTAAGAGGAAAAGAGAGTAGGAGCATGAAAGTGGCAGTGAAAGATGACAGCAAGGGGGAGACAGGAACATATGTGAAAGATAGGTGGAGAAAGACACCAAGCAGAACACACACAAGTATCCTCGTGGGAGATGCATGAATTAAACTGGATGGGTAGCTCCTGTGATTAGCGGAGCACAGTGACAGTACGAATAAACTCAATTTAAAAAACATCCAGTGTTTTTGCAAGTTCTGCATGGTTTTTCCATTGGTGATATCAGTGTAAAAAATAAAGGCATTATTTTAAATTAGCCTGTGGATATAGAGTTTTAAAAATGCAAGTACACCAGCTAAAACAAATGACTTAAATCCTGTCTCAATGTCAGTGGCAGAATATTTTTAACCTCATACGTTCATTAAAACATCACTTGCTCTCTGGGAAGAAGCCTGTGAGTTGAAACTAAATGAAGAGGTGTCACTAAACTGTATCCTGCAGGCTGCGTTGGATCACAGGTTCTAATAATTACACCTTTCCAAGTTAATTAGGGTAGTTTTATTACACCAGTTTTGCAGCCAGGGTAAGTAGTTCAATCTCGTCTCTTTATTTACAAGTTTTGTTTGCCAGTTTTAGAGCCTTCATGTGTGATATTTTGATTGTGACCACAACCATAAACTGAGAAACTAAATACATACTTGTCAAGCCAGTCAAGATGAAAACTGTCCATTTCCAGTCACTAGCATATGTTACAATACACATTATAAAATTTGCAATAGCACCCCTTGAAAACATAAAATCCCTCCAGGAGAAAGCTGCACCCTGCAAAAACCTGTTCAGGAACAGGAAAAGAAATACAACTAAGCTCTTCTGTGTTGACTAAAACTTGCGCACTCCCCAGATCGCAATTTGCCCAAAGCAGACATAGAATGCATCAAAACAAGGCTATTCCACAAAGGCCCCATCCTGTAATACACTGGACCCAAAAGACTGGCAGTCGACGTCACTGTGGCAGGCATCACAGGAAAACCCCCTGTGACTGTCAGTGCACCATCAGAAAGTGGTAAAAAAAAAAATAAATAAATATTTCAAATCCTTTGCAGCTCTACATGTTACTAATGGAAAAATTTTTGGGCACCATGTAAACATACAGAGGCAAACAAAAAAAAAAAGCTCCATTAATCTTTCTTGCACATGGTTTGATGTTGAAGCGCGTTTCTGCCATCACTGATCAAAAAATAGTCAGATTTGAAATATCTATAAATCATAAATGTTATATACCATTTTCCCTTCCTGTAGACTCACAGGCCTTTCCTTGTTGTTACATTATACAAGAATGTAGACTTCTTGAAATCCTTTTTCAGCTGTGTAAACACTGTGATCCACTTAGACATGGTTGTGCCTCAAGCTGAAGTAGCATTGTGAAAGTTGGAAAAATCCATTAGGACTAAATCAATGCATTGCAAGAATATTTTTTCTCCAAGCAACACAGGGACTTCTCAGTAGCTAATGATAAAAGTTTTTAAGTGGGAACTGGGAATAAATCGAAACTGGTAATATCGAAAGCATGAAAATGCAGAGCAGAAGTGAACATAGACAGAAGATCAATGTGAAGTACCAATCGACTTCATGAGATTGAAATTTAGAAAAAGTTCCAATAAAAAATATCTTTTTGAGATGATCTCAGATGATCCCACAAACAAATATGTTATACTCTGCATGTCCACAAATGGGCAAGATTTTACTATAGTAGAGTCCATGGGATTTAAATGCCATCATCAGAGGTTCTGTGGCACTGTATGACCTCTGGCTGACTTATCTTAATGTGTTCGGCTTCTAAAAACCAATACAACATCTGTTTTGCTTTAAATTGTATATGTGGATTTCCAGAACCAAAGTAAGAAATTGTTGAAAAGAAGTTTAAAATTCATAACAGTCATAGGAGGGTTTTTGTATGAGTTGTTGTGTATCAACCAAACAAAGAAACATGACAGTGGTTTAATCTAAGTCTGAAATGGGTCCAAAAAAGATTTGCTCCATTGTTTGTAGAAATACCCTTTAGTTTTCATCTATGTGTAGAAAAAAAAGGTGCTGCGACTGGAAACTGACTGTGAGTGCACCTCAAAGGTTTAAAAAACTACTTGAAGTTAGAACATGAGCAAAGAGTGCTGACTGCCATGAACTTTCCTCTAAAGCCACTTGAACGCTTATGAGGGCACTATAAAGCTGAAAAAGCCAAACATTTCTGACAATACAAGACTGTCTTTGGGACGTTGTCACATGCTGCTGAGAAACATGTGATATGAGGTTTTGTACAAGTGAAGAATAAGGCATATCAAGATAGTGATTGAGTTTCGGACCTCTCTGATGTCTTCTCTGTATTTATGTGTGTCTTTTAGTCTTTGCATGCGGGAATGGTTTGTGTTGCTAGCTTGCATGTGCACATGAATATGAAGATGTCTGTATGTGAGTGTGTATGCGCACCTGGGAGCTGATGATTCTCTGTGAGGATCTTTCTATGTTTGCAGGCAAGCCAAAAAATGCAGGCCTATCATCCTCGGGGAGATTCTCTATTATACTGCAGTAGTCCTGGTTGGGAACACAAGCATGGACAGGTCAGACAAAAACATCTTCATGCACATGAAAAAGAGATAATTGATCTGTGTGGAGATGTATTGGATAGATAAAAGTTAACTTAGCATGTTGTTGGCATGGTTTGAATAAATTTTTTGCGAGACTAAGGTCTCACAGTACTGACAAATGAGTCTAGTAGAATGCCAATAAAGAATGCTAACATGTTTTTTGTTGGTTTTTGGAGTTATCTTGTGCCACCCATTAAACATCAGATAATCAACAACAGAATGCAAGGAAATAGAAACACCGTAGCAGGACTGCTTGTGCAGACTGTAAAGTAAACTTATCTGTAGCTTTGCCTTTAACAGTGATCAAGAATGGTTGAGTGGGATATAAATCCTTGTTCTGTGATGTGATAAGTAGCCAAAAAAAAATTTGGTTGGGTCTGTAATGGTTCAGAACCTTCTCAAAAGGCTGTCCAAAGTGCTCTGTATGTGTGTTTGGTGAATAACACATTGTTTTGCCCTTTTTGGTGTAGTTTCTGAGCTTATCTGGCAACCTCATTAAGAAATGCACGTAAAACGTCGACGTCATCCGTCATCGCTGTGAACTACACTCCGTGATTGGCTGGCGGCCATTGCTTTCACTACTTTCACTGCTAATATCATTAGCCATGGCGTTTTCGGAGATCCAGCCTAGCACATTGCCTGGCACTTCCTGTGTATTTTCAACAGCAGGGAGACTCTGAAACGCCATCAAAAAATTGAAAATGATGATTCTGAATCTCTATCACCTTTATGGGCAGATAAACACTTACTTGTAGGTAGAATCATAGCATCAACAGGATCATTCATAAATAATATAAGCATATGTGCACGTCTCTTTGCCATCCTGACAACATACCGATATGGAGCAGGAGTTTGGGAGGCTGATTTGAGGCGGGAAAACACGTGTTCCTCCTCTGCTCCTCTTCTGTCCAGTTGTAAGGGAAGAGGACAGGAGTCTCGCAGAGAAGAACTGCTCAAGGTAGGAGCGCAAGATGCGGAGGTCAGAAGGGTTGTCTATCCGCCCACCATAGATGGCGCTCTCCAACAGGCCATGGACAAACTCCCACTGGAAATGTTTACCATCTTGGACAAGAAAGCACATATAAATGCACAATCAAAACTAAACCTGTACAGCAAGTGCACTAATAGGGAAAAAATAGTTTCTCGTGTTATGTTGTTTTCATACAGCTCGTTTAAAACAACACGCTTTTTGGGTGGATGAAGTTCACAGGATAATACACTCAAAGGAACACTGCGTGTTGAGTGAGTCGTTAATTGATCGCAGTGTCAGCTTTGAAGAAATGTATCTGCAACAGAAATGTATCCGCTAATTTTGAATGCATTGCATTTAAAAAAAGTTGAGACAGTGGTAACAATGGTCTGGTGGAGCATCTGTCAGCTAAGCATGTAAACTTGCAACATTTTTGGGTATCAATACAGGATTTCTCTTCTGAAGTAAAGTGAAGGATCACAACCACAAACATTTTGTAACTACATTTATATTAGCAGCCTGGGGATTTTGCCATCTCAGATTGCAGCTGTCATTAACATGTGTTCAGTGGACATAACAATCATGCAGAGCTGAAGAGAGCACTATCATTAGTCGTCTTACCTTCAAAAAGCCTATCGATGATCTCAAAGCCGGCACGGAGGTCCGACAAAGAAAACTCATAGAACTTAGTCCAACCCTAGATTTGAAACAGATGAAGAATTTAAGAAATTATAAAGATTCACAAAATCATACTATCAGCAATATTTTTTATTCATTTTAAAAGCCATGAACTAAAAATAAATTCCAACAGATTTCACATGATACATATTGATTTAAGTCCCCCTTCCCTTCTGGATGCTCATCAATAAAGACAGCAAAGTCTATGCATGTTTTGGCCTTTAAGTTATGACAAATTGGATATTTTCATCAAATGAAACACTTAAGAACACAAAGTTTTGAAATAACAACCCCACCATAGTGCAATAATAACATCACTGCATGTTTGTACCAGCCACTCTCTCCTGCAACCATCACACATCAGCATCACGTTACAAGCAGACTTCCTTTACAAGATTAGCACCATTTTCACACAAAGAAAGACAGGCCAGTGTACAAACACAAACATGCTTTCCTGGGCCCTGGAGCATAAAAAGCTTAAGGATGGAAGTAACAACACTTGCTGCACTCCCACAACACTTATGCACATTCAAAAACAAAAAAGCACACACTTACGCACAGATACAATAACACTGACTATCTCAGAAAATCACAGAGCCGTAAAAACATAAGTGTGAGGGCTGTTGGAGCTCCTGAGTATGTTTGTTGCACTTGATTGCTGTTCAATCAGCAGTTGTAATCTGCCCACCGACACGTTTGGGGGAAGAGGCAGCAGAGGAACACTATGTGAGGATCCTTAATAACTATTTGAATTATTAAATCTATGCTGTTGGTTCAGTAATTTTGTGTGAGTTTGTATTAACTGATGATACAGAAGCCACTTTCAACCACATTTGAAAAATGTGCTAACATTTAAGGCTGCAGATTTAGTTTGTGTTTGTTTATTTCATGTACACAAGACTGGCTGCTCATGTTCTTTTTTAGTGAAGCTGCAAACTATATTGCTACCAGAAATGTACCCTTGTTTGCTTTCATCTCTTTCTGACTGGCCTTCATTTTCTTATTTTCTGTTCTGTTTGTAAGGCTCAATCTCTTAAAATGAAGTTTACTACACAAGCGAAGCAGGTAAATACAAGGGAAAAAGTCAGAAAATAAATGAGACAGGGACAGAAGATGAAGAAAGAAGAAGATAATTATGTATTCTTGAATGAGAAACAATATTCCCACATAAAAATAATAAAGAAAAAAAAAGAAACTATAGTTAACTAATGAATCTAACAAGGACAGGAGGGAAATTAAGCTTAGAAAAGAGAAAGAATTTAAGGAAGATGCAAAAAAAACTCCAATCAGCAGGCCAGAGCAGCCAATCCATTCCTCCATTAATTTTCTAAAGTGTATTTGGTAAAATTATTGAATGACCTAATATTTGGAGGTGTTTTTTTTTAAATTTAAATCAAGGTTACTTCAATTTCTGCCCCAAACCAACCCAGTGACAGAGACTGAAGGTCGGCTCAATGAGGACAATGGAACTCATCTGCAAAAAACACAAATATGCAGTCCTGAACTCAGAACTCTCCAGCCCTCGACTCTGCCACGAAAATCTGTCCATAAAGGTTATGGAATCTGAACTCTGGAGTTGTGATCCAACTTTGTAGTTGGATCACATCCTCTGGAACGACATATATAACTTTGCTGTAATCTCTTGTGCAATGACGTGATGAATAAATAGATTTTTTTATTCCATATCTTTACAGGAGAATCAATATTTTTTTAAGAATTCCAAAGGAAAGAGAGCAACAGAGGGCACTGGAATAAAACCAAATAGAGAAATTGACTAGAAAAGCTGCAGCAGTTTCCAGCAGTCTACACTGCCACACACTGTCATTTCACTAGGACAAAACTTCCAGTACATAACATAAATAAAACTTAACTAAGACCAATATGTTCCCTCACTGACAACAACATGAGAGACAGCTAAGGAAGTAAAGAGAATAATTAATTTGTGAAGAACACAGCAAATCCATTAGTCCATACAGTAAGTGAGGTGCATGAAAAGTATCAGATCAACAGACTGCTGTAAAGCCTTAACAAGTAGGGGCTGATATTCAAATTGTGTTTTGTGTGCTGGCCAACAAGCAGGTTTTTTTGCAAAGGCTTATACTCACAGTTGCATTTCTTCCACAAATCCACACACAGAAACAAACACATAGAGAATACTCTGCCTGAGGCAAAGCATTAAATGCAAAACACGGTTACCATGCTGGTCAGTTAGGACAAAAATCCCCCCTGGTCTCTGAGGTAGCCCCTTTTTTTACATTATACTAACAGTAGCGGTCTGAAATGTGTAATGTGAAACATCAGCTAATGCTAATGGCATTCATATAAAAGGTTCAAAGCTTGGTTTTTCTGCTGTTTTTTCTACAATGATTGCAGATCTTACTTTGCTAACCGATTTTTTAAGTTTAGGTTTTTAGATATCTGTGCAGAGCTGTGACAGTTACACGGGTGGGTTTGTGTATTTTACCTGTGGGATGTAGTTTCGTCTCTCCTGACAGACGGCATGGAACCAAGCCAGGCAGAATAGAGATTGAGCTCTGGCCAGATTGCCTCCTACACAAACACAATCAACAGCATGTCACAGTCAACATAACGAAAATGCTCAATCATCATCAGTTTTAGTGTTTTGTTAGATGGGGAGGCAGTTATTTCTACTATTGCTCAAAGAATATAGAGGTGATGACGGAGGGGGGAATCATGAATGCTGTATTTGCCGATATGTTTGAACTTGTATGAATACTGTTGTAGGAAAACTCAATGCTTCTTATTTTCTGTTCAGAAAAAGCAGCATTAATGAAATGGGATTTTTGCTCACAATTTGGAGTTTCACTTAGTGTATGGACTGTATTCACTGACTATGATACTACACTGTAAACCCTGATTTGGGATTTAGAAATTGATTAAAAATCTCTTACAAACTAGGATAGGGCTTGTCTAAGACCATGCAGAGAGAAATTAGACAGACAGAGCAAGACAGAAAATTGTAATCTAAATGGTATAATTACTAATTCAGTTTGATATAACTGTTCTCTTCAAACTGCAAATTTTTATTCAAACTTTTTCTGACAAGCTAACTGACTTTAAATCAGGTGACAGGATCTTCTTCACGTAATTGACATCTCTAACAGCACTGATTCTGTGCAGATCACAGCAATCATGGCTCATTTTTTATATTATTGATGCAGATAAAAGTGCAAATGTGTTCCTTACACAGTTTAATTTTAGGTTCTTGACAGATTGACAGAAAGGTTTTGAAAACCACAGTTTTTTGTTTTCAATTTGTGTAAACAAGTTTGGCATCTGGTCATGTAAAATATATTAGTCACTTTTCCATACGGCTTAAGGTCAGCATCTGTGTGAAACTGTCATGTCTTTTCCACAGTCCCACACCACCTTATGACTACCAAGGAAGAAAAATGTTCCTTATTGTTTTGTTTCTCCCTAGAGTCATTCTCTCTCTGCTGGATCGTAAGCTTTCTTGGTGTTCGAAAAGAAAAAAAAACAAAACATGTGATGTCTTAAAACATTCCCAAGAAGAACAGTAATCTTGCATGAAAAAAAATAATACAAAATGTTGCCCAGTGAGTTCACCACAATGCCAAGGGGTTTCATCAAACTAATGATACGTGATACATTGGAAGAGAGACCATGCTTATCAAAAGCTAAAGCTCTTCAAGCGTCAAGAGATGTGAAAAAAGAGAAAAAAGAGGCAACCTTTACTGATCTGCTCTGGAGTCCAGGACTCATATGTTCTCAACAGATTCTTCTTCAACCCTGGAGGAGCCTGCATATGGTAAAAGAAATGCAAAAAAGTTAAAGGAAAAAAAGTTATACATTGTGTTATCATTTACAAAATGATAAAAAGAAATAAAAAGTCTGATAACAAGGTCCGAAAATGCTCTACCTATAACTTACAAGCAGAAAGAGCATAAGGCAATTCCTTCACTCAATAGTTGTAACAAAATAAAAATTGGACCAACTATACACATACTTGCAACAAGCTCACAAAAAGACTTACATGGAGAAAAATCTTTTTCAAACCAAATAAATGACCTTCTATAGCCTTATGTAACACACAGTCAATATCAAAGAGAATCATAAAGGCTACAAATAAACCGAAATCAGGGTCATCACAGTTGGATGTTTAGTAATTAGAATATGAAGGACTGAGACCAAAGCATATGATAAAGACACATTTTTGTGCCCTGATACTGAGAGCTGTTATGTGTATTTGTACAGAAATGCTACATTTCACTGGAACCAATCTCTAAAAATACTCCTTACGCCAACAATATCTTCAGTTTATAATAACAATAATAACAATGAAAAAGCAAAAACAAATAGGATGCACTGATGCTTGTTCAGATAATACTAGCATCACTGAACATTTACCATCTCTCTCTGGGGATATTGACAATATACAAAAACATCAACTAAATGTGCCAAAATGGACCAATCTACTGTACTGCATATGTTGCTAACTTAACAGACGGGAGGGCTTATTTGGCCCTAAATCAAATATTGCAAACCATGTCTATCCAATCCAAAGTGCTCAGGCTGTGTGCAGATACATATATTCTGTAAAGTAGGTTGGTAAGCTTGCACATGAAAGTGTGTGAGTGTGTCTGAGGGGGAAAAAAAAGAAGACTGGCTTACAGACAAAGAGAAAAGCAGACAGACAGAGGCTGTTTGTGCAGCATGCTTGGCTGCTGAAGCAGCTAACCCCATGAGCATGACTCCCATCAAGAACACATTGAGCACTAAAGCATGCATTACTTGCACACAAGCTGTGAGCTTCTGGCTTTCTGTACAGATAATATAGAGTAGAAAAAACACGTATGGATTCTGTGCATGAAAACCAACCGTCAGGAAGGGAGATGACAACAATTAGAAATATTGTTTATTCACTTAGAGGTGTGTCAGAATGGCTTTGTGAGGAAAGTTGTTATAATAAGGAGTAGGACAAAACTATTCAACAACATTTTTTTTTACTGAGGGATTATTATGGTGCTGTTGGCTCTAACTGTGTAGTGTGTGTGCACGCATCGGTACCTCATATGTGATCTTAAGGCTGGACTGCAGTAAAATGGGAGGAAACTTGGGGTGAACTTCTGCTGTCATCCAGAGACGGAAGCTTGCTTTGGGTCGCAGCACATTCAGTTCCTGTGGTGGATCAGTGCACACAGTAGATGCATTAATCAAACTGGGAAGTATCAGAAATAAGACCATAGTAATCATGCAGTGAAAAGTTAGATGAAGTGTACACTTTTTAGTCCCCCAGTCCACAATGACGACTGCAAACAGACAGCCATGACTAATTTTGAATGTCTTTGAGGGCCTTGAAAAGCACTTTATAAAAGTAAAGTCATTAATTTCAAATCTGAATTTAACTACTGAAAATAAACACAAACAAATTTTAAGGAAAAATACTAACCACATGACATTGATGTTGACTTTCTTTTTTTCTGTATTTATTTAGAAATCTCATATTATCACAATACACTTATTTCTGTATATTCAATTTTTCCTCTCCATCTATTTCCATTTTGTTTCTGCAGCTCCTCTTATATTTTTCTTGCTTCTCTAGCATTCTTTCCTCAGTTCTGTAGTAAGACGTGGTGGTAAAAAATAGAATACTGACTTCTCTGGGTCTTGTGTCATCTGATTGGGCACTCAAACACAAGGGCACACACTCGCTGAACTGTAATCAATGTGTTTCTGCATCATTTAAAGCCTAATTCATTCTTTCGGAAGCTCACATGATCACAGACAATCAAAGAACACACAAAGTGACATCCCTCGAAGGAAAGTCTTCGGTCTCTGATTACATGTGTGTGTTGTTAATCAGGATTCCACTGGAACAAATAACAGCATCACAGAAAAATTAGAGACAAAGGAGAAATCAAAAGACAGAAATGTAGAGGTGAGGATGAAAATAGAAGGAGAATAAAAATTGCTTCTAGTAGTTGCACATCAAATATGGTCTTTGTTGGGATACATTCATGCAGTTCAGAGTGTAAAATCCACACCACACATGTGCTAACAGATAAACAGATTCTCAGCAGGGTTAATGTCTGCAGACTAGTGATAAGCATCATTAGACACTGTGACTCCTGATAAAATCCCTGCACCATATTTTAAACAGTGATAACAAATGTATTTGAACAAATGCAACACTGAAACATACTAATTGATACAAAAAATCCTGCATCAAAACAAATTTGTCAATATTTCACTACAATGTTAGAGAAAGATTTATAGATATACTGAGGGACAGATCATAAAGAGACGGAGGATGTAAAGTGAAGAATGGGGCAGAAAGCAGAGTAAGAGGAAGACCACGAGTGGGCATCTGCTCTGTCAACTTAAATTATGAACACACACCACTCTTCTTCTTTTCATCCTTAACTGACCAACTGCTTTGGAGATAAAGGTAAATACGATGAAGACAGATGGCAAAAAGAAAAGGAAAATGCTGAAGCAACATTCAAAAAAACATTAAGACTGAGCAGATGGGCAAAGCCACAGAAATGCAGGCAAATACTAAAACAAAAAGGTCTTTAGGTAGAATTTCAACCCGCTCGATCCGGCTCGCTGCATTTTTTCCTATTTCTCGCTTTCACTTCCATAGCTTCTTCATTCTTTCCTTCCTATGCTCCCTGCTTCCCTTGTTCATCATGTTGTGTCAGTTTTTCATTTCAAGCTTGACTGCTTAGACCCTAAACTTATTGGTGGATGCGCAGAGAGCGAGACTAAGAAACAGAGAGCAAAAGAGACAAAAAGGCACACGAAAAAAAGAGTTTTAGTCATACAACAAGGGGAGGGGGGACTAACATTGCAAAGAAGAGCTGGCGAAGATCTACAGATGTAGAGGTGGAAATAAAAGCAGGAGGAGAAAAAAGGGGAGAGGTGATATGAACATGGGAAGGTCCGGAGATCGAAGAGGAGGGCTGTGATAAGTCATGATTTAAGTCACAACAGGAGAACGGGCCAGAGAGAGGGAGAATCTCTGGCTAACTCCAGAGTACACACACTAAGGTAAGGGCACCAACACACACACGTATACACACAAACATGTACCGACCAATCATGACCAACAGCTGTGCCTCTAGTGAGAAATGACCTACTATAGTCACACAATACTAAACAAGAACACCAGGAAAAACACGTTAACACAAACCAAATCAAAAGAGAGTCCATGGCCAAGATAAGGCAACTTCATGTAAGACAAGAGCCCAAATTCACAACAATAAACAGAATTCACAAGCAATGTTACACACACTACCATCTACCTGTCCCAAACAGGACACACACACATACTGTATGTCCAGAGAGAAATACACATGGGCACACAGCACCACAGCGGTTAATATGCCCTGACAGATGGAATGCAAAATGTGTATGTGCAGGCAAAGGACACAAGGTAATTTTAGATATGGTAATTTGGGCAGGCTGCAGAACGTGTATAAGTGTGTGTCTGTGTCTATGCACAGTGTATTATTGCAAATAAACATTAAAAGGCTGGGGTGAAACAAGGAATTACATACACATCATCAGTACAAAATATCCTCCTGGCTGCCCTTTTCCCTGGCCCTTTCACCCAAACTCCACCTGGAAAAGTGGGCTTGAGATGATGCAAGGAAGTTATATTAGTCTTATTTCCTCTGACTCATGACTTGCTTTCATGGATACAGAAATGTGGCTCTACTTAAGTTGTGTTATGCTGTGTCAATTTGAAGGAGCTAAAAGTGAAATTCATTGTTTTCACACTGATGGAATTAAAAAATCTTTTTGTGATTTTCATCTGGAGTATAGCGCGACGTCACACAGCGCCTCTGTGTGTTGATCTCCAGCTCTGTGTTTGCTAGCCGCCCCGGCCGCGCGTGCATGTACCTCCATGTACGAACACGCGCCCCCGTCCTTATAAAGAGCCGCCACAGGGTGGAGTTACGGCGCAGCGCCAGCACTCAAGATGGCAGAGACTCACGCCGGTAGAAGTGGGAAGCGTCCGACCGAAGACGAAGAGGAGCCAATATTACCTCCAAGAAACAATGGTATTTTTTAAGGAAAGGGACAAAACACGGATTAATATTGGTCTGGAATTCTCAAGGTGGAGAGAGCGGCGAGACCGAAAAGGACTCCAGTTTGCTCTTCTTCTGGTACGTGACTCCACCTCGTCCACGTCTCTGTTTTCCTCTTCCACTGACGGTAGCCACTCCGTGCTATCTGCCGCTGCAGACAGGCTGCTGCTGCTCTAAGAAGTTGCATCAAAATAAAAATGGCTTGCTTTAAAA
>JAVQJG010255683.1:0-22980 GCA_036024015.1 Craterocephalus amniculus | reverse complement strand
GATCGGAGTCTGGACATTCCAAAAATTAACTAGGCAGAGAAAGCGCGTCACGCCAATGCTAAAAAAACTAGCTGCTTTTGTAAACTAAAATGCCCTGAACTCGTACATATGCGCAATCAATGAGTCGTTACTTGTAATGAAATTACCCCTTTTACCACATACTATACCACGTAGAAAACCATTTTTCTTAGAAAGATTAAAATAATATCAGGTATAGTTCCTTTAAGCACCAGCTACTTTACTAGTTGCAGAAAATAACAGCAGTGAGGTTTTTAATGATTATTGGGGAATTTAGATAAACATTTACAACATCAATTAACACAAACTGCCCTTAGTCAAATAGCAATGCTATTATATACCTCTGATGACTTAATGTCTGCCTCATTTTAGAAAAAACAAAACTACACTTTACAGCTTTACAAGAGATCAATTTCATACCTCCAACATCAGTCATCAGTCTGAGAGTGATACAAAGTCCAAAGTTCATACAGATTATATATCTTTCAGAGCCTGTTGGGTCTGCAAAAGAATCAGACATACTTTATTCCTACGGTATATCCTAGAGAAACCTTGAGTGCTCCATCTGTCTGATTTCAGTCATAAAACAACTTAAAAGATCATATCCTAAGAGATATGAGAGAGAACAATTGTGGAATTCACTGCTTTGGTGGATTGTTTTCTCAACGCTAACATCTTTCCGCCAGGACATTAATAACGACTCAAACCACAAGTATGATATGCTTGCAACAAAATGCTTGGAAGAAAAAGAGCCATCAGAATGAAAAACTGCTACAAAACCTGGTATTCTTCATTTCTACACACACACAGTTCTTTATGAGGAACCTCAGATTTTTATTTGGAGTACTGAAGTCTTTCACCAACACTGTCAATATTTACCTGAATATAGTGGAGCAGAATACACCTACACTTAAATAAATACACCAGAGCAAGCACTGCGCACATGCAGCATATTCATCACTCAGGCATCAGACCACTTTTAATTTGTGACAACTATTAATTATTAGGGGTGCAGGGACTGACTGGCCTCCAATTCCTCAATTTTTGGGGATCGATGATCAGCCGATCCTTATGTGAAAAGATTGCAAAGATTTGTAATTTGCAACTCACACAAGGCTAAAATAAGTGGTGGCAAACTAGACATTCAATACAACAAACCTCTCTGGCCATCTGTTTTATTTATATTTGAGAACACTTCCTCATAGTTTGTATGCTTTAACAGGTAAAATAACATTGGAACATTTAAGATGTAGGTTGTCAGTTGTTGAAAAACAAAGTAAAAATTGGCATTGGCCAAAATTGGAACTGCCAGGTCAGGCCTCTTGAAGATCAGACAGAAAACTGCAATCGGTGCCTCCCAATTTATGGTCACACTATCCTAGTGTGGAAATCAAAAAGCTAAATTTTGTACCATTTCTTTTAAGGGTGCATTATGTTAACCTGTTCTGACACTACTAGATAATCCCTGATTTCACAGAGCACAAAATGCTCTCCAACTTTTCTAATATTTCCTTTTGTGCCCGTTTTAACTCTTGCTGAAGGGCTTTTGTGCTTCAGGCTCATACACTTTACAGAGTATGATAACTCTTCAGTGTTTGGCAGGGTAAAAAAACAACTCCTTTGTGACTAATCTGTGCCTTTCTCAACAATATGCAAAGCGTGGCATCAGTCCTAGAACCGTGGATAACATGAAATCCTGTTTTATCCCGACTAAAAAGGGACAGGTTGACAGGGGAAAAATGTGCATGCATGATGTATGCTGCCACAAAACACACGAGATACTGTAAATGCTTACTGTATGCATTAGTGCTGGTCAGAAGCATAAGTAAACTGTGAGTGTATCTTCCATAGGCATGCATTTGATTTCCACATTCCATGTTCCAGTAATGTAAAGTCCAAATGGAACTGTAATCTTTTCATGAAAAAACAATGTAATCATCCTGCTAGATGACAACAGCCATCACTTTGACCCTAAATTCGCAAGAATATCATAATTAGTCACAGCTTATCATTTGCAAAACAAGAGCAACAAATCTCCATGAGCGTTTGGAGTCCTTCATTTTAAAGAAGCACTTTTAATTCACTGCACTAGCTGAGGATGGAATCATGAGGGTGAATACTTTCAATTTCACAAAGCTCCAACAGGTTGAAAAGTTATCAATGCTTGCCCGAGGTTAAAACAGAGACGCTCAATAATTTATTAGCAGAAGCAGGAGATTTTTAACCGGTAATGAATCTAAGAGAGTGGAGCAGATCTGAATGGAGACAGCCAACTGGTTCTGGATACGTGAGCCTCTAAATTTCTTCTTTCCTCCTTTCTTTCACTACTCACTGTCTGAAATGTATATTTTGGTTGCAAAAAGGATCACAATCTTTTCTTAGTATTGTATGTATGACCAAATTCTAGGTACTACAGGGCAGTTAAGGATTGCCCTCCTGATCCCGAGTCATAGTTTTGCTTTGAGTTGCTAATTATTACAAAAAAGTATCTGTGATTCAGCTGGGAAAGTTTGAGAACTCACCAAAGACTATATTGTAGAAGGAAACTGATATTTTCAGAGGTGATTTAAAAGCCTAATATCTGCCAAATTGGCCATGATGGTTTGTCTAACCTTTGAAAGAATGAGGTGGGAAGCAGGGCAATATCATTATGTATTATGCTCCCACTGCACAGGGGCAATCAATGATTCATTTCACAGCAGTCCTACTGGGGAAAAGGCCACTCAGAGGAGTAGGGAAAGAGGTGGCTGTTTGGCAGAAAGATCGACAGGCTCAAAGATACCCAGCACTCTCTGGTGTTGAACTGAAGCTTGAGATCCTGAGGGAGAATCAAGATGAAGGTGGCCATGCAGACACTGAAGAAAAGTTAACAAAAGGCTACAAGGACCTCCAATACAAACACCCCCTCTCCTTTACCCAGTGCTGCAGCTACTGCAGTTATTTATACAGCAGTGAAAAAGGGGCCATAGCAGACACTACAGCCTGTGTAGAAACCACAGAGCATTTATGGCAACACTATATATAAGGTGTATGATAGAACTGAGAAATTTGGCCAAAAATATATTGTTTTCAATTGTGACAGTCGGGTGACAGTCTGGACAGACAAAGTGTTCAGGTTCAGTCTCGCCTCTCTTCGGTTACACCTATTCTCTGGCAAGTCTCCGTGGTTTCCTTCCTCATTCTGCTGGAGGATCATTGCAACGCAAATGTCGCAAAAGCAGTGAATCATTGTGACTATGTGTGGGACTGTGCCGGCTGCCTTATCTACTATCAAAAGCTTCAAGGGCACAAAATCTAACATTTTCCTCTCAGAGGGACACAAAGGATAATGCTAACTATTTTTACTCTGTCAAATGTATGACATAAAGCAAAGTCTCTCCTAACTATATTGTTTGCAATGAAGCCTACTCCCAAAATATTGAAAACTAATACTAACCCTAAGTGAATTTCCAATGAACACAATTCAAACTGAAAAATAAGCAAACAGGACATCCCTAGTTTTCACTTGACAAGACAGAATGTTTAATAATGGTATACTCGGGACTTTCTTGTCTGGTAAACCCAGTAAGGGTGAAGATTGATGGCTTAGGGAGAAAAGAGAAAAAAAAAATCCCCTTTCGTGAGTTCAAGAGAACATTTTTGGGTGTATAAAGTAACTACTCATCCATTTTCTATACATGCTTTATCCTATTCTGTGCTGCTGGGAGCTGGAATCTGTTCAGCCTCCCAGCTGCCTCTAACAGGTCACCAGTCCATCACAGAGAGACAGGATAACCATGCTGATATCCACTTCTAGCATCAATTTATAAACACTAGTTAACCTAACACACATGCTTTCCCAGAGGATCCAGAGAGACCTTGCACATCTGCAGGGAGAACGTGCACACTTGACATAAAAGAGGCTCAAGCTGAGGTTCAAACCAGGAGCTTCTTGGACTAGAAGGTCCACACTAATAAAGCAGCTTTTAACTGGATATTGTGGGCCAATGCCAATGTTAAAAATTGGCTATTAAGCTAAATCATTACTTTCCCTTACTCATTTTTTTCATTTACTGCCTGGGAAATGACTGAATATGATTTGTAAAAATAATGGAACAATTTACTCCAGCCTTTAATAACACTGTTGGATTTAGTAAAATATTTAAGAGAAATTTATTTTAATCTGTTTTAGAGAAAATTGTGTCAAAGAAAACTGTTGCTAAAGCCTGTTAAATCTACTCATTGACTTTTCACTCCTTACAGAACCAGCTCACACCATTTAATTATTGGCAACTAGAGATGCCCAATCCACTTTCGTGGAGTTCTACCGGATTCAGATATCTGAAATTTGGATATCCATTGATACTCATAATTTCCAACACTAAGTTAGTTTACAATTAAAATAATTATTTCTGCTGTTGTTGAGTAAGGTTTCATGAGGCTGTAATAAATTACACATCACTTCTTAATGTGAGAACAACTAAAAAAATAATTCAATATAAATGTTTTCCAAAATAATTCAAGAAAAAACCCTGAAGTAAATCAAAGACAATTCATCTAATTGCTCCATAATCTTAAAAAAACAAAGGCAGTAATTTAGACATGAAAACTGCTAATTTCATATCGAAGGTTGAGGAGAATGTGTTGAAAGGGAACCAGGACGTATATGGATAGACTGGAAAAAGCAGACACTCTGACAGCGTTGCAGACGGATGGTGGTCAGCAGTATCGGGTCAGAGGGATCATTTCTTCTGAAGAGGACTTCGAATCATAGAAGCTGCTGCACAATCTTGTCAGAATTTTGCTCTGACTGATAGTTTAACCTTTCATATAAAATTAAGCCAGAACAGCGCAAAAACTAATACAGATTAGATCGATATAATTAAAACTTCAAAAAGTTATATGGGAATGCCGACACAGCTACTTTAGCATTCTACTAAAAACTGTCTCACCTCTGTGACTCAGGCTGGAGTTCTTGTGCGAGAACTAAGCTAGGCCTGCTTCAGGAAATCATTCTCAAACACTCACTACTGAACCATTGCCATGCTTTCCAACTCAAGGAGTATGACAACAGAAGCTCACACACCACTAACATACTCACCCTGTGTAATTGGCAGCCTTGGGTTATTATAGCATGCACTACGGGGAAACTGCACAAACAGGAGAAAACAGAGCAGACTATTGTGAAAAACATAATAGCTTATCATGGGGTCTGCTTACTGAGTGATAAGGCCTGCATGTATAGCCTATGGGCTGCTTCCACTCGCTGCATGTACTATACAGCTGATATCTGGCTATTAGCTGGCAAGACTAAATCCATCCAAAACCCCTTCCTTGCTAGAGAGAGAGTGTTCATGCAAACCAGCATGGGTGCATATCCACACACCTCCAGTATACAGACACATACACACACACACACACCCTAGGAAGTGCTAAATCAACAAAGACCCTGCTGGCATTTACATAAGAGCACCTTTTGTCTCAGTGTAAACTTCCCATTTACAAAATGCCAGCACTGTATAAATTGAAAAAGGCAACTAAGAGACTTAAGTTTGGTAGCAGAGCACTGAGCTTCAGGTGAATGAAAAGCCGGACCAGAGAGTGTTTACTAAAGCTCTAGAGCAGGGGATCGTCAGGACCAAACTCTTCCTCAAGCTGTTGGGCTGGTATTTTCAAATGAGATTTGATTTTAACTTATGTCTAAAATGGCACACCTACATGACGATGGGAAGTACCGTAGTTACACACAATTGTTTCTTAGATAACAGCATGACCACAAAGTCCCAGTATAGAATATAGCAATAATTTTTGGTGATTATTGAAGGAAGTAGCCTGGTCGGCTCTCAACAAAGTTTATTCTCCTACTTACTGTGGTTTAAAACACAAGTTGTTGTTCCCAATGTGTCCCTTTTCATGAGTGCATTAACAATTCCGGTTCAGATATTAATGCATCAGGGAATCAGGACATTTACCTTGCAACATCACTGAATGGGTGGTGTTCTTCAAAACATTTATAGCTGCATATTATCTAGCGGAAATAAAGCTGCCATGTGTAGAAGGAATCCCTGTGTTTTATACTTGAACTAAAATTGAAAAAGTTCTTGGCGATTTACTTATGTGCATGTTTGAATATTGATATTATGCATATAGTAGCTTGTGTATTTTCTTTTAATTTCTATTTAAAAAAGGTTTTCACCAAATAGATGGCATAGAAATGGCCACCACATGACTTAAATGTCACATTTGATTAAGTCAGAAAAAGAAGAAAGGGTGAAAAGAAAAAAATGAAATAATAGTTTATTGTTATTAATAAACAGATCAGGAGACAACTTCACAATAAGACCTGCATGATCTTAACTCATGGTTAATCACTTTCACACAGTTGCCAAGTCTGTGCCATTAATGTTGTAGTGAGTGATGTGAGTGATATACACCATCATGCCAAAGAACTGAGGTACATCATAGCGCTAAAGAGTCTTTAGTAATCTTTCCAACAGCATCTTGAGCATTGCGTGAATAAATTACAAACACATGGAAGCTACAATGAGGAAATGGACAGGTTGGGGGTTGGAGCTGGATTAATTATGTACCTCAGGTCCCGCTAGATGGAATATCAAAAGCCAAATATTTCCATCTATTTCAAACATGATCAGGCATAAAGAGGATGGCCCGAAACCCTTTCACAGTGGATGCTGAACTGAAGTCCATGAAATGGCAGGCTAATGGACATGACTGACTTATCTACAGCAGTTGTAGTCCACACACTCCTGCTGAGCATCTAGAGCAGATAGTTCCACAGGCAAGGGCAGGGGGTTGACATCATACAGAGATGCAGCCATGCAGCATCTAATTAGTATTTTAGTACCACTGACCTGGAAAACATGTAACTAATTCCTGAGTTATAAAGCCAGGCCTAAGGTGCTAAAGTAAATCAGTGGATATTAGCGTCTTTGATTAATCCTAGTTTTTTTTTTTAATTAGAAAAAGCTGATTATGAGCAGGCACCCTGGCAAGTGTAAACAGTTCTTATTTATTTAAAGGGAAAAAAAGGAGGAAAGAACTGAAGCACTGTAGTTATTGAGCACAGCTTATCTTTATGTGCAGGAATGGAAGCAGAAGCAGGCTTAAACCGTGGTGGGTTGGCTCCGTTTTAAAAGGAGGATCAAAGATGAGAGGAGGAATCAAAGGTTCCAAGCTGCAGGTAGAGATCTCAACAGGAGTCTGTCCATAAGTCCACAGGCACCGCGGAGCAAAGACACACAGACGCAGACAAATGACAGCTGCACCGCTATGGGTAAGTGACATGACGTTAAGCATTAGAAGGGTTTTTCTTAAAAAGGAAAATTCTCTTTCCAAATGCAACAGAATGAGGGCCATTACACAGAGAAGTTAGTGTGATTCCAGCCACAGTTCTACTTCAAAAAAGCCATTTTACAATCAGCTTCTGCAAACATTTATCTTTTGCTCTTCAGATTTGTCTAGATCACTGCCAGAATAAAGCAGAGATTAAATGGAAAAGAAAATGACCTGAGCTCAATGAGCTGGTGGCTCACAGATCAGGAAAATGTATTTTTCTAAACTACAGCAGCCTAGATATATTAGGAAGAGGACGTGATTCACTTCACTTAATGTGGATAGGGGGAAACAGTGATTTCATTTTAGAGCTGTGTGCAATATTATGAGGTGTCAGGGAGATTTAGGTCTTAAAAGAGGTGGAACCTTTAATCCAATGTGCTTTAACCACTCTGGGTGTGTCATTAACCAAAGATTAGCTGTTAATGTACATGTAAGCTGATGAAAGTGATATTTATTGAAGCACTTCCTGCACCACTGCAAATTTAGTTTTCCCGTCTGACTTCAAATAAATCTTCTGTTGCAGTTCTACAAGTGTCAAGCATTTAGACTATTTAAGTTGTCACACAAGTGTTGCCCTGAAAGCTTGTGTGGTCTGGACTAAAACCACAGGTGTGAAACATTTTCAACAGTCTTCCAGACTAAATGCAATTTAGTTTAGTTTATTTAGCATCAATTTACTACAAGTCATTAGTCATTGAGTACAACCATAAAAGTTATTTCATGACGCAATACATTTACAATTCAGTTAAAATCCAATTTAACAGTCAAATTCAGTAGCTGAATGACTCGGAGAACCAATGAACTGCATAAAATATTCACCTCAATTCATCCTTTCTGTGACAAAAGCAGCTAGTTTCAGTCCGGATGGAGGACAACTTTGGGACCTATCACACAGAGTTATAACAACTATCTCTGGTAAAAACCAAAGAGGGAACAAATGAGCTCATGTAGCAGAGAGAGAGAAAAATCTTTAATTTCTAAACTGTGAAAAAAAGCTACACATCTTACATAGTTCTCAACTAATATACACATAAACATAGAAACCTTTGTGAAGTATGTTAGAGTTTAATGTGTGAAGAACCAGCATGTTTCCACATTGCTACATCACATCGTTTTATTCTTCGTTTTTCTGCTGCTTGTAACCCATTTCCTCCTGAGCCACTTTTTTGCATGACATGTGAATGCATCAGTATCTGCTTCTCCCTCAACAAGTGGAATAATTGTGTCAGTGGTGGGTAAATGAACAGGATTTATAACCAGAAGTGTACATTTAGTCACCTATGAGAAGCTCCTGCACATTGGATTACACTTGTAAGGTGAGAAGTTTACAAACATCTCTGTTATATGTATGTATACGAGGAAAAGAGAGGTCTCGTTTTTTTAATTGCTTCAGATTCTAATCAAATGTTTCAGTGTTCATTTGAGCTCATAACTCACTGAATCCATCTGTGTATGAATTCATTAAAACGTCTTGCGTTTGCTGATCAAACCAAATGTGTGTTGCTTGAATTTACACCTGGATTTTATGGCCTGTTGTAGGCCTGGTGCAAGTCACAGTCCATTTACCTAAGAGACATTTTAAGGACAGCTCAAACATCGAACAGTTATATAATAAGGAATATTTTTTAAAAGACCTGGTAAATGAAAACAGATGTTGCGCATGTACAGTAATATGGCCCTGCAATAAGAATTAGCAAAAGTGCCCTCAATTAGCACTGGCTGAAGAACACCATTAGACCAGCTGCCTGAGAGATCCATTACACAGCCAGAATGCTGAATGCACACTCGTACGAGAGCAGCAAGGTTCTAAAAAGAACCATGACTCAGCCCCAGTGAAAGACATCCTCAGCCTCTAAAATGACTGTACACCCAGAGGGCAAAGACACCAGAATCTGATGAGAACCTAAATGTTATTTATAGAATAACCTACCTAAATATGTAAGTTGCAACTGTGGACTCCATCTAGCAACTCCAAATAAACAAGCGATTGTATCAGTTTTTACAGACAGAATCGACCGGCTCTTCCATTAACGTGACCATCACAGGGCGGTCAGAGCAAATAAATGTAAGCAATCCATCACTCCAGCTCAAAAACAGATAAATTAATGATGTCCATGCAGAATAGTCTACCAAGATACTGAAAATAAATATACGTGTGGGAGGTGAAAATTTAATTAAAAGGCTGGTAAAGTGGTATTATTCACTCCAAAGGAATATCTGTTGAGGCGGCTTGGCACGTGGCGAGGGATGAAAAAGCCATTTCTCCGAAGATGTCCTTCAATGTGTTCAACCCGCTTTCTCTCAGAAACAGAGCTTGATGAAAACCTGGCTTGATATTTAGCTGTTTAAACCATGTGAAATGTCATGTTTTCTGAATTTTGTCAGAAACAAGCTGTCAATACATTTGATTTCACATTAGTGTCTTTCTTACAGTGAAGTACTAATCAATGTGTTCCTCACTGCCTGCACTTCAGTCCTCCTCCAGGCAGACTTCTGGGGGCTGTGCCAGAGAAAATCAATTGTTTTGAAATGCTGGCAAGCTAAAAGCATCATCCCACGAACAGCATACAAAAAGAGAAAATGCCAGACTGTTAAATTTCAATTCATCATCTTCATTTGCCCACATGAGACAAATGTCCTTTGTTGAATTACAATCCACAGTGGATCATCTAAATGAAGGCTACGGACCTGTCCTATTTAACTCCTGCTGCAGTTTGAGAATAAGAAAATTAATAAGCCATCTTAAAAATTGGAATATCTGGCAAGTTATCAATGAACTAAAACTTTCAGGTTCAACTCCTTACCCAAAATCCTCCCCATACTCCTCCACACAAACAATGATAACTCCACCTTATCTATTAACTACAGTGAATGTGTCCAACCTATAAATCAGCTGTGGGACAGATGGGTGTAAAGTCCAAAAATGAAATAACTTATTGGGGCAGCAGAAATTAAATAAAAATGGAACATAATAGGAAACTACGAGATCCTGGTGGTGCATGAGTGGAAATGAAATAAAACATAAAACAGCAGGGATGGAGGTGGAGCTGGAGGCTTTCCACAGCTGTTTGGAAAACAGTTTTTCCTCTAGCAGACACATGGCTTATATATACCCCTCTTATGGATGCTTTGACAGAGTGTAGCCTGCAGTTTGATACATTAAAGCTCTTTGTAATCGGCTGGCGAGGTCTTTCCACACAGTTGGCCAGCAGCAAGTATAAGCGTGTTGTTTGGTCCAGTAAACCCGGTGCTGGCATACAACCTAATGCATTATCTACTACAAGACTCTCTCCTTCAGATGATGCCAAATGAAAGAATTTTACTTCCTGCTTTAACTAATATTCACAAAAGGAGAGGAAGACAAACATTAAGCTTTTAGTTATTGTTTTTGAGTTTATGGGCTGAGCATGAAAACCAGTTTTATATTTTTATCTGAAAATGTTATATGTTTTGTTACTAATGTCTGATCAATACATAATTGGCAACTATATAACAGCTGTATAAACTATCTTAAACTGGTCTAGAAAAGTTTACTTGCTCATTTACACATCTTCTGCTAAATTCATTCTATTCAACTTTATTTTTCGCCTACAAACATTAAGATGTTCTTAATTCTTTCACTGATGTCCAAACAGAGCCCTCTTTACGTCCACACAGAGCCTTCTTTGGAACTAATGTGTTCCTGTATTTAAAATCAAATAAAAACATATGAGTAGAAAACAAACTGATATCTATGGTATGAATGATCCATCCATCCATACAATTGTATACTGTAGAATTTAATCCTAAGACATCAAATTTCTTAATGCAGACTGGCCTGGTGTAATCCTGCCAGCACAGAGCTCACTGGAGGAAACGTTACTACCAAATCACACAAATTTCAAATCAGAGGTCTTATTATAAATATTAAATCTGTCAAGCAAGAACAAAAGAAGTCTCCATAAAAATGTGCAGCTATGCAGCGACACTTTATAAGTTCAGCAGAAATGACTAAAATCAGATAAAGTGCTGACAATGTTTAGAATTTATTTGACTTCACATCTGTAAAGTAACAGGAGAAAACTATTCTACACTGCAAGTCCCAGACTGCTTGTGTCAGCTCTGCATGTCCATCCCAATGCAAGGCTCCTCTGCCAGTATACTGCACGCCTTGTGTTTTGAAGTTACATGCCCAGTATATTACGCTGTAAATTTTGCATAATGCAAACCTCATTTCCTTTGATTCTAATGGTACGTAAAGTCAAAAGGAGCAACTAAACCTGCAGGAGCTCTGTGAAGCATTGTAAATCAGTCTTTCTAAAGCTCAAAAGGCTGTCTTAAAACTCTGAGTAAGAAGCTGAAGTGGTGTTATTGGGAGGTTAAAATAGAAGTCAGTCTAGCTTAAAGTCATAATGTTCAAAACTAGTGAGAGAAAGGCTGAAAAAGTATGACCAAACAGGATTAATTTCATCAGGACACAGCTCTTTGGACAATAGTAAACTTTAAGACAGGTCAATTTTGGATAATTTCTTTAAAAGCAGACATCTTTCAATACCTGGTACAGTAGAAAGAGAAACTTTGGTAAAAACCAAGTTACAGCCAGAGTTAACAATACTTTAAAATCAAGTATTCTGAGAAAAAAACAAATATTGTAATAATTCCATGTTCATATGATACCTCTAGTTGTAAATTGTAATATAAATAAAATACAGGTTAAAAGGAAATATCTTCATGAGCATGTGGATAATGTAAAGACATGGAAAATCTAGTTGCAGGGAAATAAAAGGCAAAACTGGATCAGCTTTGGTCAGCAGAGGCATGCTGATGTTTAAGGCCCCCTTCATCTGAAATGGGTGAAAGCAAAGCAGCTACAACCTCAGAGGATACTTCAATTTAAAAGAAAGTATTTTTATAAAAAAGTAATTTCTCTTTAATGCTGGAAAATGTTGCTGTTAAGAGCTCCCGCAATAAAAATCTGTCTCCAGACTAAACTCTTCAGAGGACATCTGCTGCTTCTGCGTGCTTTGATCTGTGCAATGAATAAATACTCAATATGTCTTTGTAATTTCTTGGTCTGAGTTTATGTGTAAGAAAATGAGCACTATGCACATTCTGTTAGATAAAACTCATTAAAATGAAAACCATGCTCAACAAGTGGTGATAGTTGTACTGGGTTTTCCAACAAACACTGGATATGCCTCAATGCTACATTGTTAGACTAATAAATTCATAACTGAATATCTACTCAGTGTGAATGAACTCCAGCTTCTATCCATGAACTACAATCACACAATCAAAAAATCAAGGAGGATGAAAGTAGATAGTTTTCCTTCACTCAGAGGAATATCAAGCTGCCTTAGAGCTACAACTTGACTGAAACCATCAGAAAGCCGGCCCAGGAGCAGTACAGTTCCAGCACCAAGGTGACAGATGGAAAGTACTAGCTTGTACCTCCAGGTAGTGTAACACAATTAATCAAATTTTAATGACAACATCTAGGCAGTGATTCACTTAAATTTACATGTAGAAATAAAGAGTCAGAGAGCAAGTGAGAAATGGAAGCTTGCTGTTAAGGTTTTCTCTACATGATAGATGTCTATCAACTGCTGGTCTACTCTCTGCTCTGTCACATCTCCGCAGCTGCATAAGCATGAGATGGCAAGTCTGCCTATTACTTCTCACACACTATAATGTATAGCTCACAGCAGACAGCTGGAGCCTATTCTGACAGAAAAAATTGGCTCTGAATATGAATAAGCTGGGGTTTACCTTCCTTAGATAGATTTTTATCGACCCACTTTTTGGATAAAAATGAAAAGGAGTTGAATCTGGTGACAAAGCGACAAAGTTAAGAAGACCCAATCTGCATTAGCATTACAGACATTTATTTATGGTGACCCACTAGAGACTAGAGACCCACTCCAAGCCTGTCCTTGCTTGGCAAACAGGAAGATTCACTGTGTTGGAGAGCAACTCAAACAAGAACCAGCAGCAGCTGGAAATTTGGTTCAACGTTTTCCAAGGGTGCTGACCTATAACATTGGAACAAGGATGAGAGAGTGCAGTTGGAGTCTCTTTATAAAAAGATTTATTTTTTTATTTTTTTAAAGAGATAGTATGTGTGAGAGAAGAACAGCGAAATGCTTCAGAAACACAAACTGGAGTAGGATTGCAGCCGTACTCAGAACCTACATTTGCGAAAGTGATGGTAAACAATCAATTTACCATCCATTTAAGGCTCTAAGGTGCTCTATTACAGCCATTTTAAACTGCCCATTCATGGAATATTTGGCCATTTTGTATGCAAACTATGGTATGAAATAAAATTTGTGCCTGTATTCATTCCTGTTTAGCCAGAAAGCTTGTTGTAGATTAAAAAAAAGTACACTAAACAGCCAAGGGGAGCCTCAGTAGGCCAAACCTCAATGGAGCTAACCCATCTGCATTAACATCATTTTGCTCTCTGTAGAGCAACGCAACATTGTGCAGGACCCAAACAGTCTTAGATGCAGTCCCAGATAAATCTGGATGGGGAGTACAAATTATCTAATGCAGCCTGGTAAAAGCCAACCGTGAAAGTTAACAACCCCAAACAAAGGCTAATTCAATCCCCTCTGAGTTAGCTTTTTCCAACACAAGTTTAATAGTGACTTATCTTTCTGTTTGGACAAAAGTAATTGTGGCAGGAGACAGGATGAGAGAGGATAAATCCAATCACGCACTCCTTTCCATTGTGGAGAGGAAAAGCGAGCTCAGTAGAAGAGCTCTGAGGATTGTGGTGAGAAAAGTCAGGCAGTCGTTTCGTTTCATTTGTCTCGGTCTGAGAGAAATTAGTACAGCCTGATATGAGGTTGTGCTGCAGCTCGCATAATTAAATCCATACATTTCTACAGTACATTGTTTCTATCTGCTACCACATGCTCCCTCACTGTGATTTTCTTCTTTTTGTTGCTAATTTCACTGTGTGAGACGCGATTCTCTCTCACCAACAGTAGCCTCCATGTTTTGGGAGTTTTTTAAACCTGGTTATTCTGTAATTCTGTTATTCCAGAGCTCTTAACACCAAGTAAATGATTGCTTTCTCGTTGATTGCTTAAAAGCAATAAAGATTCAACTTTACCATTTGTATCAAGCAGCAAAAGAGAAGCATGACAGGGCTTATACGCTTTCTGTATTATCACTTGGCTGCTATAACTTTAATAAGAAGTTGACCCGATCTCTGATAAGACGGAGAAATGGACAGGCAGTTAAATTGTAGCCTACCTACATTAGAAAAATGTTAAATCATGTAAAGGTACAAGAAACATCACTGGCATAACTCCCTAATAATAATTCAATCAACATGCCTGTTGTTGTTTTTTAGTATATGAGCTGAAATCCAGCATAGCAAAAGCGATCACACGCTGAGGAAAGAACAGCTAATTCTCCAGCAACTAAGCAACAGACATGAAGACGGAAAAGGCCAACTTAGACATTTCTACCATGTTTGATTGAGCAAATGGGCTTAAAGCTGTTCACCATGATCAACAAGGAATGTATCCTGATCATTAAACACGATTATATGATCGGCCAACCCTAGCATGAACTGTAATCAATTGATCAAGCCCAGTTTTATTGAGTATTCTGGAGTGTGCATGATGTACACACTGTGGCGCTGAATGACACTGGCAGCCATTGTCAAGTTTACAAAACTGGTAGGATTTTACCTTTGAAAAAATTTTATAATTCAGAAAAAGGTGTGCAGAAGTAAGCTGAGAATCTGTGGACCTTTTTTTTCACTCTCCCCATTTTAGATAAAAACATTTGCAAATGAATTGAAATATTCTAAGAAACCTTTAACAGAATGCACCGAGCTTGGTCCTGACACCACAAACAAGTGTTTGGAAACAAGGTAATCCTATGATGAGCTCTGTCCTACAGCAGGACAGCTACATGGTAGACGAAGTGCCCTGGTCATAGCCCAGATACTTTTTGAAGTTATTTCTCAAACAAAGAACTAACTCACTATAAAACTTCTCTCACAGCTGTCATCACATGTAGGGAAACGACACAAATATACTAGATTTAAAAACTATATTTAAACATGCATCAGAAGTATTACACTTGAGTAGTGCCACCTCCTTTCGCTGTGAGGTGACACTGAATTAATGAGTTCTGTCATATTCTCTAAAATGCATGCCTGTGTATGTGAACAGGCACACACACAAAGTACACAAACATAATTGGTTTTCACCACTATGCCAAGCACAGTTTAGTTTACAGTTATTTTTAAATCTCTGAGATTTCATATTTAAGTACATTTTATACTTATATTCCAATTCACTTATGTTTAACCTTTATCTGGAAGGAGAGGCTAAAATTATTTAGTTTATGATGTGCATGATGCCCGCATAAGAAAATAATCAGTTTTATTCACTTTCTAAATATACAGTATAGTCTGACAAGTTAAAGATCACTGAAGTGAAATGATAAAATATTCCTGCATCTGCATGCAAAGTTGAATGGTGAGAATATAGAATGAAAATTCAAGGTTTATTTCTGACTCTCCTTGCTAATGTCAGGTTCAGTGTCTAGTGCAATGACTAAAACATACAGTTTGTGCGGCACAGACTGAGGCAGAAGACATCAATGGGGAAAAAACTATTTGACAGTCCAGCAAAAATAAGGAGAAAAGGGAAGGGAAATAGAAGAACAAGAGCTCATGACAGTTCAAAAGAGACTGAATAGAGAGAGGAAAAAAATAGGATAGATGTTTTTGAGCTGCTAAAAGGGACACAACGAATACAAGTGGAGAGTACGTATCTTTGATAAGGGTCACATCAGCCGTCAAGAGAATGTCATCTCAACTATCTGAATGCATTGTAGACTGAAAATCAAACTGCGTTACACATCACTTTGTCTGAACTTATCAGGGAACTTTACAATTTAAACATTTGTTAAATCATTTGCTGGTTAATAAACTACAATCTGTGTTTTCCTTTACAATAAGCAGATGTGACCGGAAATTTCAATCAATGTATGTCCCTCCTGTTAAAACATATCGTTATGTCACATCTGGGCCAACTCTCCTATCTCTGCTGAATCACAGCACATCCTTTCCTATACAACCATGGAATAAACTTTAGACTATTATATTGTCATGCTATAGCTAATGATTCCAGTTTAATTAATCATATCTTATAGGAGACTTCTCTTTTGTTTCCACAAACGTCAAAGAATTAATAACTTTAAATTTTATCATCAATAAAAAAAGCTGCTGCATATATATCTAATAATGGTTTGCTTTTCTACTCCACCACCAAAAGATCCAGTACCTGCTCATTCTAAACCAGAAGTAAAAGCACTCAGTGTGCCAACCTCTGCCAGGCCATAGGGTCAGTCATCTGAGAAAAACTCCAAAAGGCCAAACAGCCCAACCAGTAGCTCAGACATTCTGAACCTCCTGTATGACTGGATCCTGTATATCAATATGATCCGGCTCAAATAATGTTGGATTATAAAATCTATCATGATGTTATCTTGTACCTTTTGCCATTGATTTTCGGTTTCTGTTGAGTTAGAGCTGTAATGCCAAAATTATTCCTATCTCCCAATAGTACACAATCCTTAAAACAATTCCTGGATCCAGACAGTGATTGGGATCACCCCCAAAATGTAATCAATTGTTCCCTCTCTCATTTCTGTGATTTCCTGAAAATTGAATAAAAATCCATCCATTACCTTTTCAGTTATGTTGCTAACAGACAGAGAGGCAAATATGCAATGCTGAAAACAACCTCTGCACCTTGGCGGAGGTAAAAGAAAAAAAAAAACTTAAAACAATATGAAGGCTTGTGGTGGCCCAACACCTTACTCAAATACCTTTCCTTTGACTTGCCACAATTCATTATAGAAAAATGTAGCGGCTGTGCTGCACAAGTCATAATTCAGATCACTGGAACGATCCCATTCCCAGGAAAACAGCCAGCCTAAAATAAATTACCCCTACTGAATTAACTGTTGTAACGTGGATCAAATTGCTTTTTCACTCTGAAGTGTACAAAGGTGCAACAGCCCCTCCTGCAATATTTGAACAGCCCTAACCTGGTAAGAGGCTTTACAGGGGAACTTGTGGGGGAAAAAAACAAAATGCACACAACAACAAGAAAACCCTCTTGGTTTCTCAGATAGTAATCTCAGGCTACCGTGGCGCATTTAAAGCTACAACACCAGCTCACACCAGAGATAAATATGTACTCAGAAGCCAAAAGGACTCTGTCCAACGAGTCAGAGAAGTGCATCTCACAGCGCTGTTTCTGATGTTTTCTGATTAATTTCTACCGCAGAAGTTCAGCACACACCAACACACCAAAGCTACAGGTTGAGTGAGCTCCCCCTGTGGTTAATCACTCACCTCAAGAGCCTCCAGGGTCACGAAGCCTGTGATAGAGAAGCCATCAATGATGTCCTCTTCGGCAGAAGTAGAATCCTTTCGTTTTCTTCGCGGGGGTCGAGGGCGAGATGAGGAGGGCTCTCTTTCACCCTCCCGCTCTGAGTCGGAGGAGAGGCGAAACACTGAGCCTTTGACATGGTTGCTCATTATCCCATTTGATCTCCTCTCCCGATCCCTTTTCGACCTTAACTTCCTCTTCTTCCGGAGGCCACTTGATCGAGGGCCATCCATGTCCTTCGTGGGAAACATCCAGATAAACCCACCTCTTGCAAGCAATCAAACTCTACAGGGATCAGACACTGACACCGTTCAGCCTCCACTTGAATGAAAAACCCCTTAAGGAGAATCTCCGTAAAATCCAAGAGAGTGTTTTCAGTGGGTTAGATCCAAGGTAGTCATGTAATATCCCAAAGACAAAGCCTTAAATAAGACACGTCAAGTCACTTAATCAAGCTAGATTCCGCACAAAGATCCCAAAAGGCAGTCTATGAAATCCTGTAACAGAGATGTGAAATGACTGACTTAACATGTTACCACCAAATGTCCAATTCCATCCATGGAGGGGTTTCTCAAGTTAAAGCAGATGTCTGCTCAGTGAACATGTCCCACCATGGTGAGGTGAGCAGGTGGCGCCACATCTTTCTTCCACAAGAACAGACTCCTTTCTCCCACTCCCAAGGTCAGCAAACTCACCCTCCTGGAAAAAAAAAGACACACAGAGAAAGAGAAGGCATGCATTTGCAACACGTTCACTCAGCAAGGTCAACAATGCATTTAGCCAATGAGCCATTTTCCAAAAGGGTTCTGTGCAAGATAAATGTTTTATTAGGCTGGCTGCTGTGGCGTCTAGTAAGTATACCATGCTTTCTTCCAGTGCCAGGTCATCCAGCTCTGAGATGGCATATGATGAGTTACAAGTGCCTTTTAGAGATTACTCTACAACCCTCCAATGAGCTTGAATGTAAGTGAGGCATCGAAAGATAAAATGTCCATTTAGCCTTCTAAATTGTCAAAATCCTGCAAAACATTTTTTCTATAATCTACTACTTGAAGTCTTGTGCTTCTACCATAAATTTGCTATAAGGTTTAAGTAAGTGTCCACCAGGAACATACAGTATGCAATCTCTGCAACAGCATAAACTGAATCTAATTTAAATGAAATCCAGCTTTTAAATATCCCTCATGGCAATTTACCCTCTTTCTGATACTGCAATTCTTCTGGCAGTTACTTCCATTAGATTATTTTCACAAAGTGACTATCAGAGACAGATTCCACTTTGGCATTTAAAATGCACTTTAATTGAATTTCATAACGTTAAAACATTGTGTAACAACATCAAAATCAAAGTTGAGGCTTAACAATAGAAACTGTTTTCTCAAATTCCTACTGACAACTAGACTCAAAACAGATCTTGCTCATAATAAACACACAAAAGATGATATCTATGTGTTCCAGCATGGAAGTGGGTCTGTTTGAACAGGGGAGCTGTCCTGGAGGTTTTTGACATACTGATAAGAAAGCAAGACAAATGTCATGACCCTTCAGTATGTCATTCTGCACTTAACTCAGATCTCCACAGGGCATACCTTTACTGACTGGCACTGAAGGCATCTGGCTGCTTTATGATATTAGGATGCAGCATTCAACAGCTTGCAGTCCTAATCTGGATCATTCTAAGGGAAAAGCAAACAGTCTAGGCCAAAAGCCACTACAAGTTATTTTTGTATTGTAATACAAAATACATACAGCTTTTCAGTGTCTCCAAAATAACAATGCTCATGCATTACATCACTGAAATTGTAAAAAGTCAAAGAAAACTGAATCCAAAAGCTGCAGGATTTTTCATTCCTACAGCAAACCCCTTGCAGGTGGTGGATGTTTCACAACCAGAGGAATCACACCTTTTTCTGCATCACCACACAAAACCAAAAGCAATTTGTCACAGTCAACCACCATCTTCAACTTTACATTGTCTCCTTAAACACATACTGCCATGAAATGAAGCTCATCTGGATTCTGCAGCAGATCAACATGCTCTTCTACACCCTGCAAAAGTGGAAAATGTTTTTAAACATGCACAATTTAATTTCAACAATTTTTGAAAAATTACTTTAAGATCAAATGGATGCATAACAAAGACACATCTAATAAGCCAGCATGCCAATGTTTAGATATGCAGAAACCATTTAAGCATTTTCCCTAATGCCGTTATTCCGCCTTCTAACAACCCTAAAAAACAAAGAAAGAAAAGCCAAATGCACCTTTACTATAATAACGGTCCTGAAGCATTTCTTTACCTAGTCATTTAACCTGATGCCTCATACCAACACTCATCTGATGACACACACAAACACTGCTCAAATAGCTCTTAAGATGTTGGTTAATTGAAAGAAGAAAAAAAAGAAAATAAAAACTGTTTTCTAGCAGTCGCCCTGGCTTTTCTTGCTCAGTTGAGATTCTTTCCCTTGTCTCGCTCACAGTCCCTTTTTGTCCGCCTGTGCTGTCAGTACAGATCTCAGGCTCTGTAATCCAGTCCAGCCCACAACAGCAGCAGCGGACTGGCACTGCCTCCTTCTCCGGCTCTCCAAGCTTAATTTTCCACTATAAGACACACAACAAAAGCAAGCCTCTTTTTTAGCTCCAAGACACGTCATGCAAAACCAAGAAATGCAAACCCTTGAGAGTGGGGAGGGACGGTCCGGACAAGTTGAAGGCCTTCGGTCGCAACAAAAAAAGAGAAAATATAAAGCACGAGAAGGTCTGGAGCTGACAAAATAAATCCCGCAACGGAAAACCATAGGGTACCTCCTCCTCCTCTCCCCAGATCCGAGCTTCAGGATCCCGGAGAAGGGAGACCAGGGCGCAGTGATACGGCGATGCCGCAGTGCCGCTTTACAGGCGGAACGCTTCCTCCTCGGCGCAAATAGTGCTGCCTCTGGACGGCTGGTAGCAGCCTCCACAACTTACAGTACAAATAAAATACAATCAGCAGCGCACTGGGATATCAGACCAGACCGAACCAGTTTACGTGAACCTTTAAACCTTGCAATGAATTGCAGTACTTCGTAAATATCTCATAATTAACAAATAGCGACTTCGTATTAGTATGAAGTTACTGAGTAATAATTAACCCTCGAAAGTATCAGCGAGTCTTTCTGCGACTTCAGAAACGTCAACTTTGAGGAAGAATGTTCAAAAGTCGTTTTTAGAAAGTTAACAAGTAAAAAATGTTATATTAACATAACCGTTATAATTACAAGTTTAGTTTAGTTTTAGCTAGTAGACGCAGCAACCCTAATTAATGTCTAATTGCAATGAATTTTATTGGAGGATGTATGTTATGTTATGTTTTATGTATAAAAAACGTATTAAAATGAATTTTGAATCTGTCCCTCTGTATGATACTAGCTCAAATTTCCGTTTTGAATTAGTCCCATTAAAGCTCCTTGAGCTTTTTGCTTCAGGGTCACTCAGAGCCAACAACAAACCAACAAACACTAACACGGAAGTCTGCCCTCTGGGCATTAATAATTACACCATATATAAATAGAGCTTATTTCAAAAGTATGCATTTTACATTAGTAGAAAATATTTACCTTGGAAAGCTGGCTGAATGCAGCTTGATGTGACACTGCTTCCCTGGCAATGAGACAATTACTTGCACCTGTTAGACAAAGACCTCCAGTGTGTCTTGTTTGCAGCATAATGATTGCTCAAATTTAATCGCACAATCAAATTTGCACAAAGGTATAGATTTCGTAGTTGATTCATAGCAACAAATTATAATGTATTGATGATCAAGTGCCCTTGAGAGGAAAAGAGACGCATGATTATGTAAGAACGCAGTTATTCAAAATCCATACAATGCATTGTAATATATCTATATTCCCACTGTACTGAGCTTCCTTAAAAGAGGTCAGTTTGCTCTGGTTTTGTGTTAAACTTGCATGTTCCTGCAAAAACAGCAGGTGCAGATTCACAATGCCAGGTGTGCTAGTGTTATTGTTACACAAATACAGTCTATGAAATGTACATTTACCAGTTACACTGATGAGCAAAATAGACATTAAAAGCTGCTATTAATCAATCAAAACGAAAATTACTACTTTTTCCAACCACTGCCTGAGTTTGTTGGAGATTAAACCATTAAATCGAAATCGTTATTAACAGCTTTGTGGGTATTATGTAGACATGCGGGGTTCGTCACAAGTGCTAAGTAAATGTGATGCAGCATATGTCACTCAGCCATTACACAAACACATATTGATTTTTAGGTCCACTAATGCCCATGGGACAAGCATTTACAACAGTGAGAGCACAATAGTGTGAATTTGTGAAGCAGGATCAATAACAATTATATAAATTAGTGAGGGAAATGAATGGGTAATTTAAGACTGTTATATTGGATGCAACGTTACTGATCAAAAGTTAGGGGAAAGAGGAATACAAATCCATCTCATTAATGGAGTCAGGGCTTCTCTTGGAGGGTCCTCTATACGGGGGGATCATGGGTGGGCTGTGTATTTTTAGCCAGGTTTAATGATGCAGAGTCTGTGTGTGGTGTGGCTCAGAGCTAGCTCAAATGCCTCGACTGTCTGTTCCTGCTAGAACGGGAAACCCGCTGGCCTGTAAGAATAATGCCAGGCAATACACACGCACTTGACCCCGTCTGATCCTCCAGGAGCAGTGTCCTTGAGACAAAGTGGCATGTCAGGGAAGAGGCGACAGCGAGGCAGCTAATACTGCTCTCCCAGCCTCTGCTCATTTGTGGGGAAGACAAATGTCCTGCTCTCTATGCCTTGCTGTAATCAGCTTTAATTACACCTTCGTCTAAACTTTCTCTCCTGCCACAGCTTTAGCCACCGTCTCACGCAGCATCCAGAGCTCAGCAGAAGAATAAAGAGGGTATTTCTTAGATATCAACTTTACATATGTTCATCCTGCTTTTATGAAGAACTCACATCATTTCTTATAATGAGTTTTGAATTTTGCAATAAGATGACTCCCTTGCGGAGAATTCAAATACTGTGCCAATTGTGATACCTTCAAAAGACAAATTATCCAAAGCATTTCTTCTGTTACATTGCTTATTAATCTTTAAAGGGACTATACCCGATTTCACGTCCGGCTAGCTTAGTTAGCGATAGCGGCTATTTTTTTTTAGCTTTTGTGTGACGCTTTTTCTTCGCTAAGGGGTTTAACTTTCAGAATTTGA
>JAVQJG010255669.1:0-22346 GCA_036024015.1 Craterocephalus amniculus | reverse complement strand
CACCAAATTCACACGTTATCAAACGGAGTCGCGGCAAAGTCGCTGCGCTGTGGCGCCCACGGTGGGAGGGGGAGACAGGGGCAGAGCGCCGCACTACCGCTCCTCGGCGCTTCCGCGTCCCTTCCGCGTGCGGTGGGTTTTGGGGGTAATAAAAACACACACTGAGATCAGATTAGTTGAGTTTTATTGCTCCGAGGAGGAGGAGGGGGGGGCAAATTTAACAGCCGCAAAATGAACACACAGCTCAACATACAGGGAACAAATTCTAAACGCATCCTATATGTTGTGGGGCCCCAGGGAGAAGTATCACACAGTGAGATCTTGCATGACAATTAAGTGCATGTAAACACGTGTGTGCACCGTATAATGCTATAACATGTTCTTTGCCGAGATGTGGCCTGACGCCTCCAGTCCCCCCTCGACCCCCCATATGTTCATGTCTTTTTCATATCCCTGCTTGTTCATCCCACTCACTCTCGAGTCCTTCCTCTCCTCTTACTGTTGTTTGTCTGGGTCACCAGGAAGGAGTAAGTAACACCTGCACCTGCCTGTTTGCTGTGCCAGTGAGCATGCTGTGATCCTTCAGACTTAATTCAGCTTCCCATTAAAGCACTGCTACAGTAGTGTGCAGCGTATCCGCACGGCTGAAAAGATGCTAAAGAAGCCTTTGCATCATTGTTGAACATCAGCTGCTAGTTTGTTGAAGATGCTTGCCTAAAAATAATGCTGTTGTGCTGTGAGTTTGCATGAAGAATTTACAGTTTAGTGCCAAGCTTTTAGTCCTCTTTTAGTTTAAAACTGATCATTTGGTTGGAAGTAGTTTGTGGGGCTGTTGACTTATGAGGTGACTAATTTGAAACCTATTCCTGGGTTTCAAATAGGTGTGTTTTTAAATACTGGTTTAAAGTGATTGGAGCATCTTTCACACCAGGTGTGCTGATTAAACTGGTCAGTTCTTTGCTTCTGTAGTCTATCTCTGTTTTGGTTTCTTGTTGTTGTAAAAGCAAAATTTTTAAGCGTTAGTTTAGTATAGGTTTTGAGAGGTGAGCTTATTTGACCTGTGTTTTGAAAGTTCAACAGAAAATTGACATCATTTAGATTGAAACAAGTCAGTGTGAGTCTCTGGTGCTAACGGCTAGTTAGCGTTCACTAGCATGCCAAGTGAGGTCGCGCTGAAACAAAATCTAGTGACGTGTTCAGTCTTGAGTTATCTAACTTTAGTTTAATTGTAATGTCTCTACTTAACATACATTTTTGTGTGGATTACACAAACATGATGGACCATAAAAGCTACTGCACTTTAGAGAGGTTCAGAATTTGAGGTAGTAGCAGTCACTAAAGCGTTTTGTTTTAACAGACTTAAGCTTTTCTCAGTCATTATTTAATTTGGCAATTGACCCCAGAACATCTTGTTCTGATATTAATAACAGTCTGGTATAAAACATTTTAGACAGAGGCGCATAAATTTCGTTGTTCACTCTGAAAAAATATTAGCAAAGATATGCTATCATCAGAAAACAGTTTATTTTAGCATGATCTGAGCTAAATGGAATGTTTTCCCTTTTTTTTTTATTCATTTAAGTTTAAAGCTATGCCCTTTTGGTCTGTTAAGACCAAGTTAATGCATTGTCCAAAATGTTGAAACCTTTTTATAAAATTTTTAAACATATGCAGACAAAACAGAGGGTTTGATGCATCGAAGAATTTTGAATATAAATCTCAGCAGCATATTTTGTTTTTCTGATATAATAATGCAGAGTTTAGTAACTTTATGGAATCTCTTCAATGATTGAGCGAAGCAGGACAAACAGGTTTGCGGATTTAGGAATACATTGCTTAGCCACTGTAGATCTTTGATCTTCTGTTTGATTTTAATTTTTACCACAGCATTCATTGCAAGCACTTTCCCATTCCCTGGGGGAAAGTGAACCATCACCTTTCTGAAATGAGTCTGTTAAGTTCAAACGCACTTTTTAAGATGGTTGCTTCCTCAAGCTACTATTAACTGCCTGTCATAAAACATCAAAGCTGTAGCTACAATATTTTCAGGGTGTTTCTCTGACATGTTTCAGCCTGGTGTCTGCTGCAACTTGGGGACAGCCTTATTTTAATCTACGTGTGTGCGTGCGTGTGTGTGCTTGCTGATGTGTGTTTAGGGGTGAAGATGACCTTTTGGTTTCTCAGTAGAAGGAAATAGTCTTGAAATAAAAACTTAATCTCCCTGTTGCCTTGTCCCATTTCCTACTCACACAGAAACTTTGTCCTTCACCTTTAGCTCTTAAACTAAACTTGCTTCTAAACTCTAACAGCCTTTTGTCTTAAGCGCAGAAATATTAAACTAACCCAGCGTGCAATAAATCCGCCTTCTGAAAACATTACTCAACACTCACTAATGTCAATGGTCATAATTGACAAAAGTGATCTTTTTATTGTTTTTTATCTTGGAACCAAAAGTGGTTGAGGGTTGTAAAGATTTAAATGCTTCTTTAGTGATCAAGGAAGCTTTTGACGGATTATGGGAACTTGATCTGATAGGGGTTTACAATCACCGAGTTTAGATATGACTTCTCACATGGATTAAAGGTTTGCTCTGTGATGGTTGCTGCAGCAGCATCTAAATTGATCAGGCATATTGATAACATATCAGATGTAGAGCCTTTTTAAAATGTAGAGGATGCAAGCATAATCGGTTTGTGGGCTTCTAAATTTTTTAAAAAGAAGCGATAGCCAGTTGTGAATTTCTCAGATTTTATCGGTTCTGCAAACCTTACAAAAAATGTTAGTTTTCTTTTTTTTCCACATGTATGAAATAAAAGAATTATTGAAAGATTTCTGGACAAATATTACCACAGGCCTTTCAGATATTGCCACAGAACTCTCATTCAGAGCAATCTGTCTTCCGCCACCATCTATCATCCTCCTGTTTTTAAAATAATCGTCTAACATTTCCCCCCGTTTGTTGCTGGCTCTACAGGATAACAGCTTTGAGCAGTTCATCATCAACTACTGCAACGAAAAGCTGCAGCAGATCTTCATCGAGCTGACCCTGCGCGAGGAGCAGGAGGAGTATGTGAGAGAGGTATGTCTTAGGTGTTTTCACCTGTTCAATAAACTAAAGTCATTTTAACATTTTTAGGAATTGACAAGAATGAATTAAGTTATTATTGGGAGTTTAAATCTTGATCTCCATCGGATAAAGCAGGGTTGTGAACTTGTGGGTAGTTTGCCAGCTTTAGGCTGGTACTAGTCCAGTATTTAACTGTGGTATTGTTTTCACTTGTATCTGAAGATGTCCCTCACTCAACAAGTCAATATAGTTGCTTTGTTGTGTTGACTCTTCATCACAGCAGCCCCCCTGGCATTGTCAACCTGCTCCTGTAATTCCTCTGCTAAAACTCTTTTTCTAATACACAGAAGTTTACTTTTTGTCCTCAAAGCGACTTTATTTCTGGCTCATTTATATTTTCTATCCCACCTTTTGCCCCCCCAAATCTCCTCTCTGCGGACGCTGTGGGACGGAAATGATCGCTCACTCCATCGAGAGTAAACACTCCCCGTTGTGGGCCTTTTAAGTTGTTTGTTTTCCAAGCTATGTGTATGAGTGCAGCGGCGGTGACCCCCACACCCCCTTCCCTACTAACTCTACTACCAATGATAATCCACCCCTGGCTTTTTTCCAGTATGCTGCATGGGAAAATACCACAGTCCTGAAGAAAGAGAGGGGGTAGAGGGGACTGAATATCAGGAATGTGGCCAGTCACCCATCAGTTTTTAAGCCACACCTACTTTGCGTCTCCCCCTAATAAATGTCTGTCACATTGCTTACATGATGCATTTTCCCCAGCCCATCTGTAGCTGTGAAGCTGATGGTGGAAAAATGTTTTCGAGGGCCTTTGGCCTTTTTTTAAAGGGCAAGATGGAAAGTGTACTTTTCTTCTTCACAGGCTTTGACCTTTTAACGGGTAGGGAGTTTGTAGAACATGACACATAAGCAGCAGAGACAGTTACACCCTTTAAAGCTTCACCAGTATTTAATAAATGCACTGAAGTATGCTCAATCATTCATTTTATTCTTCTCAGGTCTTAATGCCACAGCTAGAGTCTCAGTATAGTGGCATACATAGAGAAGCTTTTAGATTGCAGAGTGGGAAATATTGAAGATGTATAATTGGACATATTCTCAGCTGTCCTTATACATTTCATTTTCTGTTTACTTTTTTCCCCTTTTTGAACAGTGAAAGGCTGTGGGCCAAACAATGTTTCCCTTCTTCTATTTACCACAGAACTTTGCTAAAAAACCGAGAAGCTTTGTGGTTTGTTTATTTGTGTCTTCACTATGATAAGCGCATACTTTTGAAACCCAGCACCAGTGGAACAACAACCAAGCATTGATCATTGATGCCACAAGACCTGACATATCGCTAGATGTAAAATATGAAGGAAAAACTGTAAGGCGTACAGAACAACTCCATCCAGACTAAATCCATCCCAAAGGCAAGATACTGGGGGCAAAATATAGTAATTCCTCCTCTATAATGTTAATTATTATGACATAAAAGAAACTTAATCGTCTTGAGTGAAGCATCCAATTGCCCCTGAATTAAAAAAGAATAATCTAAAGCCAATTTTCTCAATTCTGCACTGTGATCTGTTACCTAGTTTGGGCTGAGAAACTGCAGAGCTTTTTGTAGATGCCAGCTTTAAAGCCTGCAGTACTTGCATGCAGTCATTTCAGGATCTGAATGGATGGATGAGGTGACTCTCTTTCACTGAAGCTTTGAGTTTTGTTTCACTTGGACTCTGTCAGAAAAGTGGATGGTTAAAAGATTCCCGTTTGTGCCCCTGATGGACTTGTGCCTGAGGGTGTAATCTCTTTGTATTCTTGCCTTTTATATGTCAAACCTTGTGTTAGGAACCTGGATGCTCATGTTAATTCACTGGTTCACTCTTGCTTTTTTTTTATCATTTAAGATTATCGCCCTAAGATGGACATGATCCTACAGACTAGTAGGATTATTGTTGATTATTATAATTAGTAAATGGTCACTAGATCGTCTGAACACTGCTACAAGGCTCCTAACAACATCTTCTTAGTACTGTCACATCACCCTGTTAACTGGCTCCCCGTTCACTGCAGAGTTCAGTTTGAGATTTTGGTTCAAGCACTTCACATCATCAAGACCAGTTTATATTAGAACTAGAGCCATGTGTCCCCAGTCGGTCCCTGAGGTCATGTGGTCAGGGTCTGCAGGTCGTGCAGTAAACGCAGATAAAGACTAAAGGTGACAATCTTTGCAATAGTCTCTCCTACTCTCTGGAGTTCCCGTCCTCTGAGCCCGAGATCTGTGGACTCTGTCATCTCTTTTAAATCTTTGTTTTGTTGTTTCCTTTTTGTTTCTTTAATCTCTTTCTGAAACTTAGATTTTTATCTTGATAGGTGCTATAAATGAAATTGAACTTGCTCTCTTTGCTGTTTTCAGTTCTATAAGTCTTATCAGGTGTTTTTTTGACCCCATCTGCTTTGTTTCAGGGCATCGAGTGGACCAACATTGAGTACTTCAACAATGCCATCATCTGCGACCTCATTGAGAATGTAGGTCCTGCTTTCCAACCCTCAGAGCCCATAGTAACCCAATTAGCCAGAATGAAGATGATCATTTGTGCTATGTATTAGAAAATATGCTGCACTTCACCATCCAATGATAAACTTGGCTTTTTTTTGTTGTTGTTGTTGTACCAGAACCAAAATGGCATCATTGCAATGTTGGATGAGGAGTGCCTGAGGCCCGGGACAGTCACTGATGAGACCTTCTTGGACAAATTGAACACTGTGTGTGCTGAGCACCAGCACTTTGAGAGTCGTTTAAGCAAGAACTCAAAGTTCCTCACTGACCATAGCCTGCCCCACAACTGCTTCAGAATCCAGCACTATGCTGGCAAGGTATCCTGCACTGAAGTTCAGATTCATGCCCAAACCTTGTGTGATAATCTGTCTTTGTATAATGACAAAAAACAGCTCCCCCAAAAAAGAAGGAAAAATAGCATCTCTGCATCTTTTGATTCTCCATTTTCATCAAGGTGCTGTACCGTGTGGAAGGCTTTGTGGATAAGAACAATGACCTGTTGTATCGGGACCTTTCCCAAGCCATGTACAAGGCCAACCACAGCCTCATCAAACAGCTGTTCCCTGAAGGAAATCCTGCCAAAGTCAACCTGAAGAGACCGCCAACTGCTGGATCTCAGTTCAAAGCATCTGTCGGCACGCTGATGGGTAACCTGCAGACCAAGAACCCAAACTACATCCGGTAAATTTTGGTCCTTTTTTTAATTTGAAATTGATCAAGTGGTTCAGTTTAATGTCAACTTTGTGGTTTTTGTCATTTTAGCTTTTTTTTTTTTTTTTTGTATATTCTTACAAATCGTTTTTGTGAATCTTTTTTTCGTCTTAGATGTATCAAGCCCAATGACAAGAAGGCGTCCCACATCTTCACCGAGTCTCTAGTGCGCCATCAGGTGCGCTACTTGGGCCTAATGGAGAACGTTCGTGTGAGGCGAGCTGGCTACGCCTTCCGGCAAGCTTACGAGCCGTGCCTGGAGCGCTACAAAATGCTCTGCAAGAAGACCTGGCCCCACTGGAGAGGGCCTGCCAGGTAATTCCTCCTTATGCTGGAGCGGTGACATTAGGGTGGAAGGGGCAGCTGTCTGGGCTCAGGTACAACTCAAAAGGTCTTGTAGCTCCAAGGTTTCCAAAACAAACCCACTTAAAGATTTTGGTTAGTGTGAGTTACAAACTAGAAATGGTCCCAGGTGTCCGTAGCTAAGATACTGAACTTCAGACTAGTCCCAGTGCTAACAGACTCCTGCTGCTTTAGTGAGCACCCAGGTGTGATGCCAGGTATTGTTAGAAAAAGGGTCAGATGACTTTCACAAGACAAAACCCAGATGAGGTTCTATTTATTATATAGTTCGGTTTATTTAGGTCTAAAATAAATGATAGTACAAGGTGAATGAGGGGAAAGATGTCGCTCGTACATGCATTTTTTACATAAAACCTAGCAACAGGATAGTTGCGGACCAGATGAAAATCCTCTCGGTATCATCCCAGAAGCCCGCAGCAGACATGGAACATGCTTCTCATTTATTGTTCAGCAGAGATGAACTGTCGCCTCTCCGTTCCACAGCATGTTGAGATGTTTCTTATCTGTCTCCTCTGTTCCATATCAGCCAGACTTGCCCGTTTCATCCGCTGTGTTGGTGAAATCACTGATTCCTATCTGCTCTGCCTCATGCTGGTATCTTGTTTTTCCACCATCACCGAGGGCTTTGTGTGGTTTAAGTCTCTGTTCCTCTACGTTTCTCTTATGGTGCATTGATTTCATCTGTCTCGACCAAACTTTTCATCCTCAAAACCTCTTGTCTGGGTCCTTTCACTGTTTCTGTGCTGTTATATTTTTTTCTGCAGTCACCTGTGATGTCAAGTGTGATTTGTTAATTTTTTTATATATATTCTGCTTGCTTTCCCATAGGGAAGGAGTAGAGGTGCTGATGACTGACCTCCAGGTTCCAACAGAAGAGTTTTCTTACGGCCGCTCAAAGATCTTCATCAGGAACCCGAGAACGGTACAGAACATTTCTAAATTGACAAAGCAGCCCTTGATCCCTTAATTTGTTGTTTTCCCAACAAGTTTTGACATCTGCTGGGTATTCCACTGGCTCAGGCCTTGTTTCAGAGTCTAAAGATTGAATCCAGTCTTCTCAGCTGCCTCCTTTTCTCACAGTAAGATGTTTGTAAAGCAGGGTGGGCTGCACTTGGAGCCCACCACCTCAGCAATTAGCATGCAACCACTGCTCAAAAAACACATGGTTTCACTTAGCAGTCCTGCGTAACATGGGAAATGAGTTACTCTGTGCCGGCATGCTCCTCAACTGCTCGGCCCCGCAGCGTTTGAATGTGCTTCCTCCCCCCGCCAGTGAAAGACCAAACAGAGCTTGGAATAGCATGATCTCACACAAGGAGAATTTCTTTTTTTTTCTTTGTAATTGCTTTTTCCATCTGATCAACTTATCTCCTTTACATATCTGCAGCTGCAAAACGCAGGTTTCCAGACATTTAGCAGGGTTTTTCATTGCACACCTCATGTAATCGTTGGTGTTGGAGTAAGTTTGTTTCCGAAAACACAGAACAAGACTCAGTTAGTCACGGTGAAGGATAATTTGAGGTATTAGACAAAGTTTTCTTAACTACGCCGGTATATCAGCTCCACCCAGACAGGCATTTTTTTGCAGCAAACATAACTAGTGTCCATGATTTTTGTTTTCCCCCCTCTTTGTAGCTGTTTTTCCTGGAGGAGAGAAGGAAGCAGTGCCTTCAAGATCTGGCCACACTCATCCAGAAGATCTATAGAGGCTGGAAGTCCCGCATGCATTTCCTGCTGCTGAAAAAGAGCCAGATCGTGGTGGCAGCATGGTACCGACGATACGCGGTGAGAGAGATGCTGATAATTCCACTCTAAACACAAAGCAACTTCACTGGTTTAGTTCAGGGGCCACATATGGCGCAGTTTAATCTGAAGTGGGCCGACCAGTTAATTAACAACATAATCATCTAAAAAAAAATTAGAACTTCCCATTTTTCCCTTGTTTTACTGTAAGGAAGTACAAGTCACCTGTTTATGGGCTTAACTTTTAGAAAACACTATGAACTGAGGGAACACCTGAATTTTCTTTAAAGAAAAATGCAATCTCCATAATATATTGCCTCAGTTACACATTTACAATTTAAATAATTTTTTTTTAAAAATTATTTTTAATGTTTTCTATTGATTAAACATAAACTAATTAATTGTTTTATTAAACAAATATATATATCAGCCTACAATAAATGTAATTATCTCATTTTTAAAGTACTTTTTTTTATCTATACAATTTACTTAAGATTTTGTATTAAATTGTCTTTTATATGTATCTATTACATATTTACTTCATTTTATATATTTGCTTAATTGATCACAGTGGATCTAAAACAAGTATCTAGAGCTAAAAAAATTCAGTATTTAACATTTTGATTCAAATAACTTTGATCAGATTCATCCCATGGGCCCAATTGGACCCTATGGCGGGCCGTTTTTGGCCCACGCGACGTATGTCTGACACCCCTGATGTAGAGACTCTTAAGCCTTTATGATGTGTTTACGAGATTCCTGATTCTTCATCTCACAGCAACAACAGAAGTACCAGAAGATCAAGAAAGCCACCACTGTGGTGCAGTCCTACACCAAAGGGTGGCAGGTATGCAGCTGGCTGCATTTGCTCCGGATTAAAATGTTACACAAAGAAATCATGACAGAGGCCAAATAAGAATACATTTGCTGCCTTCCCCAGGCCCGCAAACTTCTGAGAGAGTTGAAATATCAGAAGAGATGCAAGGAGGCAGTGACCACCATCGCAGCATACTGGCACGGCACGCAGGTAAAGACTCCGAAGTGCAAAGAGATATTATAGGGAGCATCAGCCTGGCTTTTCTATTCATGTTGAAAACGACTGTTTTTCACTTGAAAGTATGGCTGTAAACACTTCCTTTTTCTATTGTATGCAGCATTTCTGCCTAATGGCGCCTCAGTTTTTTGCAGAGGTCCTATTCTTAAAGCTGTCTTTGATGTTATTGCAGCAGTTTTTTTTGTTTTTGTTTTTTCTTTCCTTCATTGTAATCCTGCTTCTTTTAGGGATCACACAACTCCCACTTATCGTCTTTTCTCCTCACTCCTTCTCAACTTTCCCTTCTCAATTTACCTGTTCACACATCTGCAACCTGTCTCGTCTAATGCCCGCCGCATCCCTCCAGGCTCGGATGGAGCTGAGACGTCTAAAGCAAGAAGTGCGGAATAAACATGCTGTGACAATTATTTGGGCATACTGGCAGGGAACCAAGGTATTTCCACCCAGCCGTAGTGTGTTGCTGTTCCAGCTGTCTTGTCATTGTTGTTAACCACGTCCCATCCCGTTCTCCTCATGAATCTGCATCGTACCGTAGTACTGCTGCTGAATGAACCTTGTTCAGGCCACCGGCCCTTCCCACCTGTTTCACGTTGTGGCTGTGACTGAAGGATTGTCATGAAGTTTCCCAACTAATATGTAGTAGTGTTGCAGGTTGTTTTTGTATTGCGCTTCACTAAGATATGTGGCTGAAACCTTTTTAAACTTTTACTTTCTATCTTAGTTGGTGTTTCAAATGTGCTCAGCTGTATGAAAATGAATAGTTCAACCACACGTTGGCAGCCACAGCTTCTTTTCTGATAAGGCTCATTGAAACTGATGGATGCAGTCAACTGCTTGTTTTGATTTGGTTACCAGCAACATGTTGGAACAGGGGCGTGTTTTTCACTGTGTTTCATCATCTCTACTTTTTAAAGGCAGTTGTTTTGATAAATATCAGCTCCACGGTAGCTGCAAGTCTCCCTTTGACGTATTCATCATTATGCAATAAATATTATCAGTGGTTGATGGGTCTTGGGGGGTATTCCAAGCAGTGGGTTTACTGGTTTGGCTGGCTATGTTAGCCTAGACTAAAATGATAAACTTGGGTTTTCTGTTCCAAAATAGCTAATCTAGATAAGTTAATGCAGAAACATACATGCTGTGAACATAGCCTGGTAGGCAGCAGGTTTTGTTCAGGCAATGCCCAACTTATCTCCAGCATAATGATTTGTGGGAAGGTCACCACGAGCATGATCAGTTCTGTCAGAACCACTTTAATTAAAACAAATGAACAGGTTCTGTTTTGTTGGTGTTGTTTTTTTAATTTTAGTTATTGTCTGGCAGCTTCCCAGCGGCATGGTTTTTTTGCCTGAGAAGGGAAACGCTTTGTTGTGCAATCTCATCGTTCAGACATTTTGGCCGGTGTCTCTGTGGATGTCTTCTCTTCGGTTTTAAGCATTCCATTTTCAGGTCCGGGAATTCCCCACTTACCGTCAAACGGTCCCAGCTGATGCTCGTTGATGCTCACAGGGGTGAGGGGTTGTTGCAGTTGCCCCGGACCACCTTCCATCTCTCTGACATCCACTTATTGGCTGTGAAATGGGTGTAGCCCACCATCAGCAGTAGGCCTACAGCCATACTGATGGAAATTAATATCAGCTACTGGAGCAAAGGTACAAATGGGAAATTCTTACTAGTCTGAAAAATGTTTTTGCTCTCACTTTGGCCCAAATTGGGGTTCGACGGGTTACATCTGGTTAAATAATGTAATATAAATATAATGGATAGCAATTGGATAACACATGGCAACTGTGGGCTACCAGTGTTTAACATCTCCTGTGCATTGACATTGCTGGAAATCCTCTGCCAAGCGTCACAGCGGGCGTTTGTGGATGCAGCTGTCTTCCTTTTTGGTTATTCTCATCGTGATGTCAGGGCCCAATGGGTGATGCCTTTCATAGGTTTCTGGGGACTTGCACGCTCTGGCTTAACCAACACGTGGTTGTGATAGTTGATTAATAGCCAGTGTTTTGGAACGGACAACACAGGTTAAGACTTGGAGGATTTAACAAACTCTAGCACAGCCGTTGTTAAACGGCCTTTCTGGAATACCCCCCAGGACTGGAAGCAAACCAGTTGAGCAGCTGAATTCCTGCAACATGTGTGTATGTGTTGTCTTTGCATATAAAGACTTTACCGGCAAAAGATATTGTCTAGATGTCAAAACACGTTTTAAGACCTGTAAATACTATTCAGCACTAATGTTGCATTTGTGGAAGTTTCAGGTGCATTAAGAGAAACCTTTTAAAGTTGTCAGACGGAAGCCCAGCTTCCCACTTTACTTTGTTTTTAAGGTTACATCAGCTCTTTTTATACCCAGTAATGTTCCTTAACCGTTTCCAGTTTTTATTCACTTTTTTTCCATGTGAAACGGAAGAATGAAGACTTTCAAAGTCCCTTTCCCCACAGTGTTGTTGTGGGCGGCTGTGGCTCAGTGGATAGAGCCGTCACCTTGGCAAGACACTGAACCCTACCTTGCCTCCCGATGTGCCTATCGGGTGTATGAATGTGTGTGAATGTCAGCTTCTACGCGCCCAGTATGTTCCAATATAGGTGCTGTGTGAATGGGTATGAATGGGTGAATGAGATTTGTCATGTAAAGCGCTTCGAGTGGTCTGTCACTAGAAAAAGGGCCATACAAGTACAGTCCATTTAACATTTAGTGTTTTAAAAGGTGTTGCTGGCATCTGATAAATATTCTGTGAAATTCAACAACCTCAATTATTTTGATATATTTTCATATATATGTAGTTAATATATTTTCAATGAATATACTGAATGATGTAAATGATAAGCTATCTGTTTCAGTTTTGATCCAAATTTCCCCCAAACTGATTCTCAACCAACCAGACTCATTAGAAATGTTTATTCGGTTACAGTCTGAGCTTTTTGCTTGGTTAACAGCAGGGTTTCTTTTTACTCTAAATTATGTTTTCTATGATCTAGACTTTTAACTTACCATATGTTTTTCTTTAACTAGAACTATAAAACCATGAGCAGGGTTACAAAATAATGTGAGTGCTGCTCATTGTTGAACTCTAACTGGACATAATTTCCTGACTTCGGCCGGTGGTTCGTTGTGATGCTTTGTCATGCCGACTCTCCGGGGACAATCAACTTTTGACTGTCCATGAATTAACACTCATCCACACCCTCCACCACTTTTCATTAGGCGCGGAGAGAGCTGCGTCAGCTGAAGGAGGAGGCGAGGAATAAACATGCCGTAACGGTCATTTGGGCCGGCTGGCAGGGCACCAAGGTATTTGGGAAGCCTGTTTACTTGCAGTGACACTCTGACATGCCGCCTCCATCAACCCCTCCCCCTCCCATCACTCCCATCTCCCCATTCCAGAAAGATACCTCGACATATCCAGTCTGCTCGAGTCATTTCAAACGTTTCTTTTGTGATGTAAGCCACTTAACCACACATTGTGTCACATACTGGCTGAAGTGATGAGGGGTCTTACAGTAAGGACCAAAATGTTCATGGAAGCCTGTTTTTTCATCTATAATATAAACCCATCTGACTCTATAAACCTCATTGAGGAGAGACATTTCATATTTTGAGTTTGTTTTCAGCTTCTTCCTTCCAAGGTCTGCCTCTCACCTGCATGCTGCCTTCTCTCCCGGCATGGTTTCTCCTGCTTGTATTGCTACTGCATGTTCCATCTTTGCAATACATTTGGTTTTCTTTTTTAGATTGAACTGTTTGGAGACTTTTCAGTTGACTTTTTCTGCATCAGTTCGGCCTTTTGTTGTCCTCAGTTTCACTAAAGACCACAAACTGCCTTTATTCCAGTTGTCTGCCAGATGAAAGTCCATCTGACCAACAGCTTTCTGGAGCAGCCGTCGCAGTCATTGGTCACACAGGGCTTGTGTGCAGTGTGTCGTTTTCTGAATGCGTGTGTGTGTTTTGAGTGTGTATTTGATAGGTAGAGCAGCGTTTGCTTCTTCTTTTTCTCACCTGCTCCTGCTTCATTTGTTCCCGCTCCTGTTTCTTCCCGCCCACCCCCTGAACAGGCTCGCAGGGAGCTCAGGAGGCTGAAAGAAGAGGCCAGGCGTAAGCATGCTGTCGCCGTGATTTGGGCCTACTGGCAGGGACTCAAGGTACCTACCAGCCCCACGGCGTAGCCACCATCAGCAAGTGTGCCACCAACCTCTGACATTTTCACCTTCTTCAACCATTTTTACTGTCTACTACAGGAAAACAGCCTCTGCCCGTGGTCAAGGACGCTTTCATGCCATTAATAATGCCAGAAATAATGGACATAAATTATCTCAGATGAAGATGCCATCATCTGCCTCACCTGATTTTTTTTATTTTTATTATTTTGAATCACAAATCTAGTGTAGGGAGTTGGACATGAATGACCATGTCGGTGTTTTATAGTTTATAGTTTTCACTTATAGTTTTCAGTTTTATATCAGATCAACTTAACAGTTATTGTGCCCAAAAACATTTATTATTACAGTGTTATCACTATAAAGGAAAAATTACAAAAACAAATATGTATATTGCTCTCTGACTAATTAGATGATTCTTTTTTGGTTTGCTTTGCTTTGGCATTTGAATATTGCCATTTTAGAAAAGCATAAAACTCAAATTTGAAGTTGGCTGAAATAAATTTTATTTCTGTATCGATGAATTTTAGACGAACTGCCCCCAAAAGAACTTTGGTAAATACTCAGTGGATGATCATGTTTCATTGACAAGTTATTTAAGCCTAACTGGTGCAGTAAGAGGCTTCTCATTTGTTTAGCAACAGTCAGAAGATATATTTGCCGGCTGTGCAAAGATCTTTCTCAGAATGGTAATATTAATGGCATCAAGCACAGAGTATATCTATGGAGATTGCTAATCCTTCTATAATGGGGTGAAAAACTGAAGGAATGTAGCAGAAACCATCTTCGAGGAAGAAATACTGCAGATAAAATTGGTGGTTGATCTTGATCCGCAGTTTCTTCAATGTCTGGTGAAATCAAATTGAAGAAAACGATAAAACTCAAGGCTGTGTTGAATCATGAAAATAAGACAATTTTTTCACACGCAGTGCAAAGGGAACTCCTGGAAAACGGACTTGAAGGCTGTTTAGTCTAAAAAACAAAAAACACTGATCAGTGAGGCTAAAATAAAAATTTGCCAGGGAGCACAAAGGCTATTGACAGAGCAGTTCCGAGAGCATGAGACATCATTTTCACTCATGGATTGGCCATCACAGAGTCCAGACCTTAACTGCATTGATAATCTTTAAAGACTTTGTGCAATGGTCTAACCCTCCCATCATCACTAAAGATCTGGGCAAAAAATGAATGCTGGACGGAATAAATGTGATCCTGCCGAAGCTCACTGAAGTGATGCTCAAGGCTAAAGGCGGTCCAACAAAATGGTGAATTTTTTGGGATGAGTACTATACTATACTTCAGATTTTATAAGTTTCCATCATTTCTGGTATATCACGGCACAAATTTAAGATATGAAAACACCTTCAGTTTTCTAGAAGTTATGTTTAAAACTAATCTGATTGATTTCTCTCGTCAGCTGTTTCCACCATAAAGATTTCTGTGGGAGAAATTGGTTCATTAGGAACTCAAGCCCTTATGTTACTTCATACTTTCTACTAGAACTGAGATGATCTGTTGAGCAATACTAAATTTTTCCCCACCTGAAGTCTCAGCTGAAGGAACGCTGTGCAGCTGATGCGGCAGAGGCTGTCTGCCTGTCTCATCTGTCCTTATCTTTCCGTCTGCATCCTCTGCTTCTTTCTAACTAACCCATAAACCGGCCCTGTTTGTGTACCCAGCAGTATTCATTCTGCTTGTTATTTCTCTGTTTTGTTGGTGTGTGTCCTAGGTTTTGGTGGCTCTGTTATATTATTAAGAGTAAAACTCGCTGCACTGCTAGTTGTTTCAAAGTTAATCCTTTTCATCATGATAATTGAATGCGTCTCATGACGCATCTGCTTACAACTCGCTCTTGGACCACAAAGGGGATCACGAGGGCCGCTTGCTGCAACCATCATCGCCTTTTCACTAATTAATTTGAAGCTGTCATAATTCGGATTAATTCCAGCAGATTGAAGTTCCCTTTTTTTTTTTTGGTTCCAGTTTTTCTTGTCTGTCACTAACCAAGTGTCTTATGAGTGTGCTGTTCATGTAACTGTCATCCCTTTTTTTTCAGTGTGCTGCTTTTCTTTCCCACTACCTATCAAGCTAAGAGGGATCTGGAGGTGATTGATGGCTTATTTATTTTCATGCTTGTGCTTTAACAGGTCCGCAGAGAGTACCGAAAATTCTTCAGGGCAAACGCCGGCAAGAAGATCTATGACTTCACCATCCAGAGAATAGTAAGTAGGACTTACTTTTCTCTTTCTTTTTTGTGTGCAAGGCTTAAAGTACCTTGTAATGCAGAGAAAGAACTATGCATTTTTCTGTCCGTTTGTCCAGATGCAGAAATATTTCCTTGGCCTGAAGAGCAACATGCCCTCCATGTCCCCCATAGACAAGAGCTGGCCTGCCAGGCCTTACTTCTTCCTGGAAGGAGTCCATGCTGAGCTCCGAAGGATCTTCCATCTCTGGAGGGTTCGTCCGTCTCTTTCAGTCACTTTCATTCTTTTTCTTATTTCTTCTTTGAAACTGTCAATGTGAATATTGTCATCTGCAGACGGGAGCGTCACAGAATGTAGTTGGCCTTTTGGTTTGTCAACGGCTGCAGCGAGGATGCTGATGGTTACTAATACACCTACACAGAGTGATAGATGAGGAGAATTGTATCACCGCTCTCTATAAAAACCCAGAGAAAAGAAATCCGTGGCACTAACAAGATATTTAAAAATGTGACAGTTTAATTGTAACATGTAATATATTTTCATCAATTGCTGAACAAAACCTAAAGCAAAGTGCAGAAGCAGTGTGTGGAAAAATGAGTACACCCCATGAGCTGCTGGCATCTAGCAGCAGTAATGTGACTAATCGTGTAGTGTGAGATGTGATTAGTCTTTCATGTTATTTATGGAGGCCCTCTCCTCATTTTCATCAGCATCTTAGTCCATAGATATTTGTTAATGCACAGCGCTCTGAAGGTGCCGCGTTGCTTGGTCTTTGGATCATTGCAAGCCCTTGATTCTTGTTGTGGATGTGCTGCTTGTGTGCTCAGTGACACTTGGGGTCACTGTGCTGCACTATATCTCTGTTTTGCCTAGCTGAAGCTGTCAGACAGATGTAGTAATGTTGCCCCTGCAGAATAAGCCCATATCATCAGCCCTCCACTTCTGTGCCGCAGTTAACATGAGATGTTTCTGCCGGTGTTTTGGTTTTCACCAATTGTGGGCAAAGGACATTATTCCACCAGTCTGTTTCTTTTTCTGATGTAATTTTGCGAATAGTGCTGTGACATGCTTTTCAGAGAGAGAAGGTTTTTTTTTTCCTGCAACTATTTCAAAGAAGTCATTGTTAAGGCTTTCTCAAATGATACTTTAATAAATATCGACAAATAAATGAGACCTGTAGAGTCTGGCAAGAAGTTCTAGATTTTTTGTAGTTTCTCTAAGCGCAGTCAGTCTGACCTTGCAGTGAACTTGGTGAACATCCACTCGTGGGAAGATTGGCAGCTGTTTTGAATGTTTTCCACTTGTGAATAAGAAATTCTCTCATAATCCTTCCTAAACTCATGGACAATGACAGTTTTTGTAACATGATGTGATGCTCAGTCATCCCAGATCAAAGATACCGTGTGAAAGAACTGGTGATCTAAAAGATTCTGGTTAAAAATGGTAATTCTGCACTTGACAGTGGGGTGGGGCTCAAAGGCTGCTGCTGTTCTAAGTTTGGGTCCGAAGCTGTCCAGGAAGCGGTATCTGAAAGCTTCTCAGAGTTTCTGGATGATTTATTAATCAATGTTTTAAATGATTGATTCTTCCTGTCCTCCTTTATTTCCATCAAAGGTAAACAGGATTGAAATTCAAGCTTTTTCACTGGTCATGCATTTAATTTGTATTAGTTTCAGTTTCTAAGTTTTTCTTTGCACCACTGTGACACACAGAATCAGTTGCAGCTTGCTGTGATTCAGCAAGTATCATCGTACAGTCTGCACACATCGGACATAATGCTCCATCAGATGCACGTCGCAAAGAGTGTCTCGCAGTGAATTAATGAGGCCGAGCTGAAATTATACAACCTGTAGCTGCCTTAAGATAATCTATATAGTCTCTCCTTGTAGGCGTTAACACACATGGGATGCTCTAAAAAAGTGTGTAAACTTCTGCATCTACAGGAGTGTTAGCAGAAAATGAATTGTGTGCATTTGGCAGCAGCATCTGGCTGCTGTTTAACTTCGGGGTGTACTTTATGCTAGGTTATTCACACATTATTTCTGCATTAAAGCTTTGTTTTTGGAAATGTTGACATTTTGTTTAATGTCATGTTTTTAAGCTCGTGTTAAGACTAGATAAGGTCTTGTTTTATACAACTGTGCGGTCATGTAAGAACATAAACCTTTCCAGAATGTAATCCCTCGTTTTGACTCTCGTGTTTAGTGCAAGAAATACAGGAGCCAATTCACCGAGGAGAAGAAGGCGGTGTATGAAGAGAAGCTGGAGGCGAGCGAGCTCTTCAAGGATAAAAAGGCTCTCTACCCGAGCAGGTATCTTAAACTCACTGCTCCCCCTCTCGCCCTGTAGGTACAGCATATAAAAGATGTCTGTGGGTGTTTTGATGAGCTAATGAGTGAATCTCTAATTCTACATCAGACATAAAGCTTCAATCCCCTCACGTTTAATGTGACGCAGCCTTCTCTGGATGCCTTAGACTGTCTTTCTTTTTGTGTCAGCGTGAGCCAGCCTTTCAAAGGAGACTACCTGGAGATTAGCAAAAACCCCAAATATCAGAAGCTCAGCGGTGCCGTGGAGGAGAAGATTCTGCTGTCTGATGTGGTCAACAAGATTAACAGGGCTAATGGAAAGGTCAGGAAGCATGAAAACATCAGCTGTACTTGCAGTGAGATGCTGTGCTGTCACTTTTTTCCCCCCACTTTTGTCTGTTTTGTGGGAATAATGCTGCATATTTCAGCAGTCTGATTAACAGCTTGCAGCGTTATTCGTTCCTGAAAATAACACATTAGTTGATAGATGTGACAGGTTTTAAGAGGTTTTAATTAGAACCTTAGTCATCTCCTGACTGTTTTCCTCACACTTTCAGTGTTCAGCCCGAATCTTCCTGCTTACTAAGAAGAATGTAATCCTGGCTGACCAGAAAACGGGCCAGGTGAAGGCCAGCCTCCCTCTGCTGGACCTCGCCAGCGTGTCGGTCAGCACGCAAAGTGACGGCTTCTTTGCTCTGAAACTCAAAGAGGTAAGAAACAGATTGTTCTATTCTGGTTTGTTAGAGAAACTCAGGTGCTATTGATAGTTTTTATCACTGCAACAAGGTAAAACAATTCCTCCCAAGGTTGCTCCTGAGTTAACTATGTATACATGGATTAAACTTTTTTTTTTTTTCTTTTTAGGGGTCAAGTTCAGCTGTCAAAGGTGACTTCTTACTCAGCAGTGAGCACCTGATTGAAATAATCACCAAGCTGCACCGTATGGGCGCCACGGCCGCAGACAGGGAGCAGCTTTACATCGACATCTCAGACGAGTAAGAACCCCTGGAGTGAAATATTCCGGTCCGAGTGGTGCATTCATCCTCCTGGATGCTGTTTTTGTGACGTGTGCTCTGTCTCCTCTGTGGCAGGTTTCTGGTGCAGTTTAAACAAGACAAAGTATGTGTGAAATTCATCCAAGGGGGCCCCAAGAACGGCAACGGAGTCGCCTGCAAGCGCAAGAACAACCGCCTGCTGGAGATTTCAGTACCAACGTCACCGTAAATCTAGCCGCTCCCACTCCTGTTCGCCACTGCTCAGTCTGGAGGATGACCTGACGCCAAACTCCAAAACTCTGCGTTAGAGAAATCACACCGCTGCCCACCGTGAGGCCAGAAAATGTGCAGTTATTTGGCCTGTTAAGTCGATTTCCTCCAGCCTCTCTATCAGATGCACCACAGCAACACCATAGCAGAATCCACATGCCATCCTGTTTTTCTTTTGGCAGAGAGAGCCTCATCGTGGGTTGCATGCCACAGAAATCTGATGTGAAGAGCTGATGTCGGTGCACAAGACTGTTCTTTTTTTCTTTTTCTTTCTTTTTCTTGTTATACCAGTGGTGGTGTTGCTAACGCTGTTCTGCTTTTATTGTTAGTTCAGAGAAAACGCAAGGATCCTTTTGATGACCTCCAGCCTCAACTGGTCTAAACTCATCTGCTCTTTAAGCAGCTCTTGCTTCAGCAAGAAGGCTTAAATTTTGAGATGAACTATGACTATTTTTTCCCCCCTCTTTTCTCTGGTGAACTTCAATATTGCACTTGCTTTCACCTCTGTGTAACAAAACAAAGATGACCTGAAAAGAAAAAGCGATTGTATGTTGTTTCATTTTCTCTCTTACTCTTGGATAAACAGCAGGCAGTTGGGTAAATGCAAAAGTCAAATCAGATTTTAAGATGATTTTGAAACCTACATCCAATTTTATGTACCATTGAAACCACACAAAGGTGATTCATCCCGTTCAAATCCACTTCAATGATGTCAATGCCAAATGATAGATCCTCTGAATAGTGTCATCCTAATGACAAAGTTTTTTTATGCTTTTGAGTGCACTGCACATGTAATCAGTGCCATTTCCTTCTTAAAGTACATTATTCCATTTTCTGGCTAATTGTGAATTGAATTCACATCACAGACTGAAGAAGAGAAGATGCTGATTAAGGTAATAGACCAAACAAAGAAAACAGAGGTGTTCACATGAATTCCAAAATCTTTGCCACAAAGCAAAAACCCTTGAAAGTGATATTTTGTGTGCAATATTGTTTGTATTATTTCAAGCAAAGTGGTAGTGAGAACTCTGAGCAGTTGCACCTGTTGTGCCATAAGCTGTACATAGGCTCTGTAAGCTGTAGCCATGACATGGACGAGGGCTTCTTAAGCATCCTGGCTTCAATAGCCGAGTTTGTGAAATGGCTTTACGTACATATATATATATTTGCCACTGCCGCTTGAATTATTGTAGTGCTTGATCCACTCTGATCTATTGTGTACTTTTCAAGGGTAAAAACCAAATATTGGGCACAACTGACAGTAGATTCTTGGAGTATCTGAAGAATTTTTTTGGCTTTTCACCTTTTGACTTGTTTAAAAAAAAAAAATCTGTTTACAAAAAAAGCCAAATTTGAGAATCAAACAAGCTAAAGTGCTACATTTTTATGCACGTTAATGCAAAAATAAAACAAAAATGTATCCTGATTGAGGTTTTTGTAATTCTGGTGACTGAGAGGGGAAAATTGCTACCAAACTTCCCCAACTTGGCCACAGTTCAGTATGGGGTATCTTGGTTAGTTCATGACATATTTTTTAATGTAACGCACGACACGGGAAGCCGGTTGTTCCACGCATGGGAAATGAGCGAGCTCAATGGCAGTTTTGATGTTCCTTCTTCGGTTGCTCTGTTTCAGTGCACTCTTGCTTGGGTAACATCTTCCTCTCCTGTTTTGTTTTGTATTTGAACAGTGGTTAGAGCTGCAAAACGATGTGCGCATTCTCGTGTGCCTAATGTTAACCTGTGCTAAGAGACGGAACATGGAAACGTTTTAGTAGAACTCGATGTAACATGTACAAGTATTCTTTTTTTTAAATTAAGTAAAAAATAAATAATAAATGTTATCCTTGAAAATGTTGTGCATTTTCTTGAAAGTTTGAACTTTTTTAATGCCACCCACACCTACATGAGTCACCTCTACCTCAGGTGTTTAATTGTCCAGGATTCTTTATGTAACTTGTAGACGCGTCATTACATTGCACTATTAAATCTCAAAGTCCTCTTAATGGGTCGTGATTACTGTTTATCAGCATCAGCAGTGGGTTGGGTTTGAATTGTTATGAGGGGGGCGAGTTGAAGCTCTGGGGCTGGACAGCCAAGCCTTGTAGTGGAGCAGCTGGCCAGATGTTTTCCATCACATCTGGGGAGAGCTGTCCTAGGGTTAAATTCCGTGGCTTTGAGAGAGCTGCCGGCAACAGGTCTCTGGGGAGCAGCCCTCTGATTGAGCACAGCGTGGTAAAAAATAGCATACCATTTTGGGCTGCCCGGTACCCGGTTCCCACCACTCTGCAGGCTGGGAAAGGAAGGCGGAGTCCCAGCTTCCCTTTGGATGTTGTCCAACTCTCGGAGGGACTGCAGCAGAGTTGGACAATGCACAGACTTATCTTGTAGAGTCTATAGTTTGCAAACATTGCATGCATTAATCTGCATTAACCCAGTCTAATAGAAAGCCTGATCAGAGACATTGCCTCATGTGAAACATTTACATTTAGATATCTTCTAAATTTGACCAAACATCAAGTCTCTCCTAAAAGCTTTTACAATATTGAATTTGCAAAATAATCTAATGACAATGTCAAAGAGAAATAAAAGTGCACCATCTCCTCTTATTGTTGAGACATTAGACGTACAATAGTTGCCGCCACTTCAGGCACTGGGAGGTCTCTGGTGACATCTTATGGAAAATGGGGGATATTACAACAAAATGCCTGCAAGGGACTGCATGTGTGTCTGACCAGTGATGCCACAGATTACTTGAAAAAGTAATCTGATGAGTGATTACTGATTAGTTCATTCAAAAATAATCTAATTACTTTACTGATTACTAAGGTTTAGGAGTAACTAAGTTAGATTACTAGTAACTTTATTTGTTAAAACCCCCAAACATAAAAATAACAGATTTTTTTTTTTTTT
>JAVQJG010255655.1:0-18131 GCA_036024015.1 Craterocephalus amniculus | reverse complement strand
AAAAAAAACTTCTCGGCAGCAAAACAAGAGGAAAAGAAGTGAAATCCTTTGAGGTGATAATAAAGAGAGAGAGGAGGAAAGGTAATTGGGGAGCGGGGAGGGGGGCTGACAAAGCAACGTGATGAAGAAAGTTGGTGTGATAACGGATAATGTCAACTTTTGCAGCGAGTGATGGAAAGAAAAGACAGGTGGATGCAAGAAGGTAACATCATTACAGATGGAGACAGGATTTTTGGATAAGACAGAGCAAGGTGGACAGCACAAGAGAGAGTGAGGATGAAGTTTGAAATTGAGGGGGAGATGAGAAAGTTTAGGAGGATAATAAGAAGGGCATCATTAAAACGAGGTGCATGGCGTATGAAGGGTTGGTGTACCTCCACTTCAAACCGAAAGAAGACACGAGACACATTCTTTCTCTGAGACTAAGGTGAGAGGGAAGTGGGAGAAGGAGAAGCCGAGCCACAGATGAAGGAAGTGGTTGCGAGGATAGACAGAAGGTGTGGAGGGACCCTTGCCATGAAGAGTAAGTGACCCAAACTAAAGTTAAATTAGCATATGGAAATTGCAGCTGCCTCTGGTGTGTCAGCTCCCTTGCTTCACCATTTCTTCTCCTCCTCTGTTTCTCACCTCTTCTTCTAATTACTCTAACCCATCACCTAGTCACCCTCTTTTCCTTGGCCTCCTAATCTTTTCTTGTTTCGTCTCAAACTGATTCACTCTGTCTCAGTCCCCCCCACCCCCCTCTCTACATCCCTTTTTATTTACTGTTTTTTCCTGACTGTCACCTTTTGATTCAACCCTGAAATCTCCTTTTTTTTCTCATCCCATCTCCCTGCCTTCCTTCTTATTCTGTCTTCTGTCGAGCTGTCTCTCTCTGTTGGTTTCCCGGTAGATAATGTTGGCATTTCACTAAGTAACTGTTGATGGTATTTTGGCACACTTTACTTGGATTATGTATTTGTATTTTAATGTAAGCCTGCGAGTGACCTGGAGCTGTTTTAGCAGTGTCATAGTCAGTCAGACAGAACAATCACCCCCTCATGCTTGTAACCTTTTGACTGAACTCAAAGCCCAGTCACCTTGGACTCATCCGATGTCGGCCACCTATACCCTCTCTCAAGTGCTTACATGTAACACATCTGACCCTAGGCTCCTTTTTCAGTGTAACACACACACACACATCACTCTGCAGAGTTCACATCCTGTTTTCCCTCATCCCTAACTGCTTGGCTCGTTGCCTGAACACACCTCTCATTTCTAATTTGAATTGATTTTCTTCCTTTTATCGGATTCAGATTTTGTGCTAGACATTAGCTTAATCTAAATCAGACATTTATGTTTATTTTAAAGCACTACACATTGATTGTACAAGGGGAAACTGTCTCGAGTGAGACGAAATAAAATGAATTTTTCAGCTTCCTGTCAGCCTTACATTTGGTCAAACTGTTACCATTCCTTATGTGGACAGTGTTAAAATTGTGGAAAGCATTAAAATAAAAATTATATAGGCTATTGTATTGATATTCCGTATATTTGACTGCAGTATGCAGAATATATAGTAAGCTATATATTCACACACTTGTAAACCTCTCACACAAGTCTTTCTCTTGAACTAACATTGCTACGGGCAACAACAAACCTGCTGTAATGTTGCTATTATCATGTTTGAAGGATGGACAGTTTTAATATTACCTTGGTTCAATTTGGGAAGCCAAACTTACTATTCAGCACCAATAGCTTGTTCCCTTGCAAAAGCCTTGAGGCTTGCAATTATGTTTTTGCAGTCGCCTTTGCAGTTAAACCAGACAGAAAGCTCAATTTAGTTGATAGTAAACAACAAAAACTGTAACTAGGCAAAGACTCTCTTCATGAGTTAGATCTCACATGTATGAACAGATAAAATGAATGCTATATAAAAAAAAGGGTTTATTTTGAGCTTGTGGCCTTCCTCCTTCCACATCTTCCACAACTCTGCATCTCTGCTGTTATTGTGCTGCTATTGTCCTTCTTTGTTCAGTTTACACTTGTTCATTTCATGCTGTTTGCTTAACATCTCCTTTTACACATCCCACACATGAAAGCTGCATGGAACCCTGTGGGTTCTTAGCGCACAAAAAACCTTAACTAGGTGGATAAGCACAGGGGGCTTCTTGATAAATCCTTTTTTTGATCTTTGTATGCATAAGTTTACTAAGAAAGCATCATAATATTTTGCACATCCACGTTGCTTGCTGTTTTTAAGTGATTACAGATTGCTGCTTGTTTACACGTTTTTTATCCCTTTGCTTACATATGTCTATTATGCTTTTTCTCTTATCCTTTCAATACTGTTCATTTTAAATAGATGGTCTTTAAGTCACGATTAACAGTAATTAGCTGACCCAAACAGAATGTTGTGCTTTGATTTTTTTTTCTGAGTGCTGCGTGGTTGATATTCTTGTAGACTATTGTACGGAACTTGGTTTACTCTGATTGTTCACATCACCGTTAGGTGGCTAATTCAGCCTCTATCTTGCATCCACCCAGTCTTGTGAGATCTTTCCAACCAGTAAAGAGAGCCTTATCTGTTCTCTTGTCTCATCTTTTGCTCTGTCCCTTTCTTTTCCTCTCTTCCTCAATATTTTCTTGTGTTTCTTTGATGAATGAGCCATAATTAGGATTGGGAATCTCTGGTTTGATCACAGTATGATATTATATCGATACAGTGATACAGCAATACGTTTGCCAATATCTCAAATTCATTCATGATATGATTTTGATTTGTTTTCATCTGGGATCCACCGATCCATATGAAACGATATAAAGCAATGTCATGAGTGATTGATCACAATTATAACTAGATCATCATTTAACCTGTCTTTATTCCTGAGCTCTGGCATTAACATTCAGTTTGAAAGAAAATATTTTCAAGATAAAAGTGCGTTTGATAACTGGTTACTCTACCGTTTTTTGACTGATATTAGGATTTTGGATCGATATCATTGACTCATTGACCATTTGATCGATAGAGATCAATGTTTTGTCCCACCCCTAGCCACATTGCGTGTTCAACAGATGTGTTGATGTCTGCTTAATAGTGTGTTACATAATGCGTAAAGGGAAACTTAGCTGCAATGTTACGCCGCATCCTGGAAGAAGTTGTATGATTTTCCTCAGGAAACTGTTTCAGAAATGCACATAGATGTCTGTACGCCATCAAGCAAGTCAGGAACGCAAAGTTCTAAGGTTAGAAAGTCAGAAACGTCTCTAATAAGAAGTTTACGCTATGTTTTTATTCCTTTTTTATTCTTGACGATTCAGATTGTCTCTTCTTAACAGTTTACTTCTGGCTTGTCTTATTCATCGGTTCAATGGACTTTAGCTAAAATTGATGGGTGCTTTATTGGCATGACACAAGTACACCATTCTTCATCAAGGCGGAAGCTGACAACAAAATTGTTTTCATTACAGAACAATAAACCAAATGCAACCAGTCAGAATTTATTTTGTTCTTTTTCATTAATGTGTAAACCACTTTTGCTGCCTAAATTACCTTTTGAATATCCACTTGACATGAATAGACTGTTCTTTCCTGTTCAACTGACTTGACTTTGATTGGGAGAAGTGGGGGGTGTTGAGTTGTTTTGTCACAGTAAATAACTTCTTTTCTATCTTTTTCTCTGTGTAAGTCAGTTTTATTCCGAAATGTTCAGGCCGAAGCAGTGACTTTGTCACATCTAATGTATTCAAACACTCTAACTTTGTCCTAAGTGTTGTTTGTTTCATTTGCGTCTTTGTAGCAGAATGTGTCATGACAAGTACAGAGATTTATTTTTTTCTGTGAATGTGCCAATCGATTTTGTGCATGAGCCTATTCCCAATAAAATTTTCCATCTGTACATGAAGTTTGTCCTGAAAGGATAATAGAAATGTGAGGAAGCAACAAAAACAAGGGCAGGGAGCCCACTAATTATCTTTATATGAACATTATTCGATCAAATAATTCCACCTGGAGTAACTGTTTAGCCATCCTACGCATTTGGTTTGGTTGCGATTCATTTGTTTTTTTCTGGATGTCTTTAAATATATTATTGCTATAGGCTAAATTATCCAACAAAACAGCTTTAAATGAACTGCCTTTAAAATTAGGTCCAGCATTCACAGCTATGGGAAAATGTCAATTTAAAGAGGTGGTGTGTAATTTTGACCCAAATATCAGCCTAATGTGAGTAATGATGGATGGTTTCTTGGGTCAGCACTCTGAGGGGTTGTCCTCTTAAGAAACAAGACATTGTAACTCTGCAGTTGCATGTGACGTGCATTGATCTACTTTTCCCCATCTTCCAGCAGCGATTATTCCAAACAACAGTTTTAAGTCCTGATGAGCTACAGCATTTTGCAGCATAGGTCTGTGACTAAATGTGGCTAGTTGAAATAAATCGGCTACAAACTAAAGCTAGCATAACTCCCTAAACCTTTTTGTGCCAGTAATGCAGGTTTTCAAGCAATAAATGCAGTAATGTCCCATATGCTACAGGTTGATGCTGATGTTAAGAGATAAATGAGTAGAAGCACTCAGTCATGCACCTCCATCAGGGCCGATCCTTCAATGGTGAAAAATCCTTCGAAAAATTTCTGAATCCAAATTACTTCACTATCAGTTAGTCAGAGTGGTTTGCAAACAAGATTCAAAAACTCGGGTGGAAACTGTTGCCGTGTGGCCTCTGGGAAGTTACAGGTTCATCTCCCCCTAAAGTTACATGGTATCCGTTTAAAAGAAAACTGATCCCTGTGGGTGCTTTTAGCAAAGACACGGGTGGTACAGTCATAGTTAGTCGCTGCTACTGGTCAAAGTGTCATTTAGCATCTTCTTTTAGAAGGTGTTCTACACCTTTTTGCTTAGATGTTTTTACATGTTTTAAAATCTCCTTTGCCATGGAAACATCAATCTCCTGAGTTTGTTTCTCCTCTCGTTTTCTTTTGGTGCGCTTGGACTTTGCTGTTCCCATTCTTGCTAGTTGTTTTACTTGTATAGTCCAGTCAGTATCACATAACATTTTCAGTATGTTAATGGAGGATCTAACAGATCACAGATTGTTGAGGGAAAATCCTGTGCTATTTGCACATGTTCTTTTCAGCAGCATTGCACATAGTGCAGTTACATGCCGAGTCGAATTATTACGCAGTTCTAGCAACATCTGACCAGTTGCTTGGACTTGGACATCTTTGTCCCACTTCTATTACCCTTTTGTGGGAGACCATCTTACATTTGTGTGAAACTAGCTGAAATCACTGCAAAGATGTTGGTAGTGAGTTCTGACTTAGATTTGAGTTTTTACACACACTCATATAACATGTTTTAATTATGAAATATAGTCTGGATGTGTTACAGATGACAAGTTGACTCAGTCTGCTTTATAATTACAGTTTCTGATATATCTAGTTATCTGAATGAAGAAATATGTGAAAGAGAGCATCTTTGATAATTTAGGTCTTTACCGTTCGGCTGAATGGTTTTTACCAGTTGGGAGCTAATATAACATCTGAGCATTTCTAAAGCGCCATGGCTTATTCCATTCTTGTTGAGTAAATAGATGCTGGGGAAATTTGAGTTCCATCCTTCTCCTTGAGGTGTGTTAACCTAGTATTGAGATCTTCAATTTTATGTGATTTCAGTGAGGCCAAACTAGCATGAATTCTAGAAAATCTGGTTTTGGTTAGATTAATCCTTATTCTTTTTCCTTCTCTCTACTCTTCACCTCAGTGGCATTTTAATGAAACCTTGGTGAGAGGGCACAGTCTGTAGCTGAAAGGAAAAAAATGGAGTCATGTCAAGCTACATCACACGATGGGTGATATGTCATATTCTTCCACAGGCCACAGTGCTGCATCCTCCTAGCTTAGAATGACCAAAGACAGTTGTGGTTACTTTATCTCAAACAGGTGCAGTTAAGCCATTTTCATAATAAATTACAAAAATAAATAATTACATATCACTGTAGTGATAATTATTGGCTATGCAAGACCAGTAAACGTATATATAAACATCACATAATGTCTACATTTGCCTAACAGCCAGACTATGTAGCATTACCAAGAAAAAAAAAAAGAAGTTATTTTTAAAGCAAAAGCACACAGGCTGGCATCCAGCAGGTTGCAGATGTGGCAGGTCTTAGGTAGCTCTCTAGACCTCAGCAGGCTACGCCAACATTAAAAGGAGAGACTGATGAGCAAATGAGCCGCAGCTGTGCCAATCACCTCCACCTGACGCTTTCCTGAACCAGGGTTCACCTCCTCTCTCCCTGCAGCTGATCAACACCTCCCCCTCCACCACTGATGGGTGGAAATCAGCCAGAATTACCCTATGTTCTCTTTAAATGAACCCCCCTAAAAGTAAACCAGTTCTGATTATGTAATATTTTAAGTGCCTTATATATAGACGGTTTTGTTTCTGCTTCAAACATTTTTCTCTATTTTTTCTCCTTTTTTGGTCTGCTATATCTTGTTAACTCCTTCAGCCCATGATCTTCTCCAATAAATCCAGACTTTCAATCTCTATTTTTCCTCTTTCTCATTTCACACTGTGTCTGTCGTTTCCTCTGCGGCTGCTCTGTCTCATCTTTGCCTTCCACTCTCCTCCCCTTTGCTCAGCTCTTGTTGGCTCGACTCTGGTGTCCAGGGACACAAAGGCAGGTTTAGTAAGAGAAATGATGTGTGTGTGAATGACAAAGAACAGATATCCATAACCCAGTTGTCAAGCTCTTAAAACTGATCTAGTTCAGTATCTGATGCAGTGTAACCCATTAAACTGAACTGTATCGCAAATTTTGTTTTTCTCTGAAGACACTGGCTGCAACAACCCAAATGTCCTTTCAGTTTTTACAGTGAGTGAAGATTTAAACAGATGTTTTTTCTTATGATTCTTCTTATTTTTTCTTCTTCTTGGGATTTTTCAGGCACAAGCAAACAAAGTGAAAAAAGTCAGTTTGGTCAAAAGTTTTTCTACTGTATAGAACATATTAAGGGGAATTTTTTCAAACAGTGGCCAAAAAAGAAATGACAAGCCAAACTCATAGGTCGATGGTTGGATTTAATTTTTATGTAATGCTTTCAGTGTTTTAGGAAAAGCACTTTCATGACGTGCTGTACAAATAAACTTGTTTTGCCTCAGCCAGAACTACATAGCCTATAGATGGGCCAATAGATACTGCATATGATGCATTGATTGACATTAAAGATGTTTTCTATGAAAAAACGGATAAACCTGGCATTTCACCTCTGCAAAGTGAGTGGACACAGATAGTTTATCTTTGTCATATTTAGATTTTCATATATATATATATATATATATATATATATATATCATCCCTTTTTAGATATTTGCAATAATATCTGAATATTTATTCATTTTTTATTTTTTTTTATCTTGCTTGGAGATGCACTAAAAAGCTGAATTTTTATTCTTCCTTAGTAGTTGACAAAGTAATGTAGGTGTGAAGGCGTTTTTATTTGTGTATAGCACTTACTTCAGCTTTGGTTGTTTTAAAATGCTTTATAAATAAACATGCTAAGTTTGCATTGTGGATCTGGCTGAAAGAAAAACTATTCAGTTCTGATGATCTGAATATTATCTGAACCAGTTTAGTACAGTGCCATGAAGTGATAACTAATTCTTCAGTCCTTGTATATTATTGTAGTTCATTGGCCAAGTGCAACATTGTACTGGAAGTTCTGGTAAAATGTATAAAGTTGATGCATTGCAGCTCCAAGTAATGTAATTTAAATCTGGCTGTGAACAGGCTCATAGCTACACTGTGGTTGAAATTAAATTCAGAATTTCACATATCATTTAAATTCCTTCCCAAAATGTGTTTGGCTGTAATTTTGCCTTGCCTGTGCTCAGATATAGTCTTTATTTAAAACAGAGTGAGAGAAGCTTTTTTTAACACCATCAAAAGAATGATTTAAAATATTAAGTAATAAATTTACTTAACTTTACTTTAAATTACACATTTACTTAAAAAATTCCATCTGTTTTGGGATTTAGGCTACACAGAAATTACAATATAATTATAGTCACTGTGACCCAATAAATGCCAATAGATATGTTTTCTTATTATGTTGATTAGAAAATCTAATTTGGTTCCAACCATACAATTACCATAGAAATGTATTTGTTGTCAAAGTTAATCTTAAGGAGACCGGGTTGGAAAAGGGTGCTAGATGTCGAGTGCTTCTGAGTTTTTACATTTGTTTTGTTCATTGTTATCTGAATTCTGTGATGTATGGCTTCCCCAGTTTGTGAGTATGCCACATTACCATACAAGAGAATGAGCAGCCATTGTCTTTCTTCTCACAACCATGCTTTGAAATTCCTTCTTATTCAGCTGGTCAGGCTGATACAAGCTCTGCATACACATTTAGCCATGTGTGTACACAGGCTGCTCTCTCATTATCATATATAATATGGCCATTATCATATTCCTAATTTGCACCCAAATGGTGAAAGACACAAAAGGGATGTTGGGGATGCAGAACAACATTCCATAGAAGGGTCATAAATCTTCTGTCCTCATTGTCCTCAACTCACCCTCTTTTAAACACACACAAATACATGCACACGTCTGTCAGATGTGCTCTGCAATAATTAGGTCTTTCAGGTTATGATAATGTTTATGCTGTTTTGTGGTTCATCTGCTCACTGGTGCGCAGAATGCTATTAATCACACCAGTCTAAAGCATATGCTGATTCCAGCGCTGTCGTTCAGTGTGTATAGATGAGAATTTTTTGCTTGCCTCATTTGATAGTGTTTGTTTTTTTCTCTCTGTACTGGAAAACACTGGATAGAGAGTGAAAAACAAGAGGAATGGGAGCATGAAAAAGGCCCAAAGCCATGTAGGTTTGGGAGTAGGTTTCCTCATCTCGCTTCTCTTATTATTATATTTTTTCCCCCTCTGCATGAACGTGACTCTTTCTGTTTAATAAAATTAAGAGAATTAAAAGCGGCACATGTTTTGGTAATGTAGCAGGGGACCATAGATTCTGGCAATCTCATACTGGCAAATTATTTGCTCCACTGTAGTGTTCTTAAGTCAGTGACTGAAGCTTCTGAAAGGCTTAGGGGAGCTGCAGTATCACAGACTCATGGCTCTGGCAGGTTAAAGTGCAATTTCTCAAGTATTTACTATGAATGTCTCACTGTGCGATGTGTGATTAATCCTTTTTTATTACCTTTTACCCACAAAATAACAAGATTTCATGCAGTTGAAATACTCTTTGTAACCACAAACCCACACCATCTCACACCATTGCACACACACACATGCATGCACTAGCTGGTGTTATTGGTTCAACTAAAATTTCAACTTTTTAAAGTTTGCATGGTTTACATATAGCATAAGGACAATTATTTGAAATGGCCACAAAATTGACATGAAACTATGACGATGTATACAAACACATTATTGTGTTGATGCCTCCAGGAAAAGTAAGTTATGAGAGAAGAGGAAAAGTGAACAAACTGAGGAAAAGAACAGGATTCTAACCAGCAACCTAACTTAAATTGGGGGCCATAAAGAAGCATTATATATTTTTTTGACCATAAAACCCCACTTTCCGGACTTGATGGATGGCACAATGAAATCAATATGTGTATTTTTTGAGCTGTCCTGGCCCAGCAGTTTCCCTTTCACATCCAGGACACCGTCTGCTGAGTGACGCTTTTCGTACTGGTCGTTTTGAAACTGCCCTGGCGGATTCATAAAAGAAAAACTACAAGACATTATCGGACTAAGAGAAGAGCAAGTGATAAGACAAGAGTTGAAATAAGACCTCTCTTTTTTTAACTGTCTGGAGAGACTCAAAGTACAAGTAGAATCAACCTTCAATACGGGGCGCATCACTGAGAAAAAGGTGCAAGTTATAGAGTGTCTTATTAGAATGAGTTTACACTCTCATGGTTAGTTGCTTTGAAGTTTACCAAGAAATAAATAGGACTAAAAGCAGTCGCCTAAATCATTTCAGGAATGTTGCTTTTCCCTAATAAAATTTTACTCAACAAATCCATTCAAATATCGATAGCATCTTTACAGTGATTTAAGACAAAATATGAAGCTGCTGAATGTCTGAAGGCTGTAGACATCTGCCCATCACATCCAGTCAGGCCCTGACTGCTCTAAACTGATGATCTTAGGACTTTCAGGACAGATATCATCAGACTGTTAGTATTAGCCCTAAGAATCACACGACAGCTGCACTTCTGTTGAGTTACATTACACACGTTAAAACTTTCACATCTCTACTCATTAGACAAGTATTATCATTCCTTTAATGCACGTCGCAATCATATCATATATTAATTAAGTCATTCATACCTATAGGTCAAATCATTTGACTCATACTCAGCTCTGTGGAGAGATTTGCTTGACAACCTGCTTCTCTTGGGCTTTCAGAGGCCCCTCTTAAGGCCCATTTATGCTCCCTGACTGACGTAATTTGGGGCATCCGTTCCAAACGTCTTCATGCGTCGCTGCCTTCATGCTTCCATGCGTCGTTTCTGTTGCTACGGCTGAGCTCCGCTAAGCGGCAGTGCTGAGTTTAGTGGAAACTCTGCGATACAACGTTAGATTCAAACATCGATTGGCGGCACAAACGCGAAGCTATTAAGTTGTTTCTAACCACCAACACTCCCAAAACACTTGTAGGACTTTATTTCAAAAGCTCGTGCAACTTCTAATGTTTTTTTTCTATTTCTTCATTCTTCTTCTATGGTTTTCTTCTTCCTGTGTTTCTTCTTCTTCCGTGGTTTGTTTCTGCTCCACTATGCTCAACACTGACCCCACGGTTTCCGGTGGTATTACTCTGCATCTGCGTCGAGTGACGGATGCGCAAGGAGCCTGAAAACGCACCAAAAATGCACAGAATTGACGCATCGAGCATAAATGGGCCTTTAGTCGGCAGGCTGTTGGTAAAAACTCTGGATTCCTTACAGCCTTCTTGACAAAGCTGAGAGCTAAACAGTTTCACACACATTCATTATGGCTGATCTTATTTTTCATTTTTACAGGAAATGTTCTCAGATGCATCAGTTGTAGTTATTACCTCACTTTTGTTTTCAGTGAAATTACTGCAGCTGTTTTAGATGTAATTGATAATTGAATTGGATCTTTTAAGTGCATCATTCATTCATTTGTTCATTTGTCATCCATTTATTTTCAATTATACTACATGTAGATTGCCTTCAGTTGGTTGGCTGATATTCTCATTTAGAGAAGCTTAACCCTAATAGCATATTCAGGCCGCATGAGAAATGTAAGTTAATTACAAAAGTGAAGGTCATGTTAACATCAGGAAGATCCAAGAAAACATTAACAGAGCACTATATTCATTCAAACATTCAATCACTCAATCCTTCATTCATGAATGAAATCAGTGTCAGGAATGTAAAACTTTTGGAAATAAGTCCTGTTGATGGATAAATTTGTCCGGTTATCTTCCAAAACCGGATATTTTACATGGATGTTTGTTGAAATTCAAAGTTAGATTTTTGATCTGTTTATTTTTGGAGTGTTTTGTCATTGTGAAAGTATGAAAGATGAAAATACAAAATCATCAAACTGAAAAATGTCACATATGTGTCATTCATGTAGTGACGCCCTTTCAACATCTGGTCATTTCCTTACTCACACAGCTGGTCACAAAAAATTTTATGACACTTATTCAGATTTTTTAGCAGAAAATTAGAAACTTTTTCAAGTTCATGACCAGGCTCTCTCCCCTCTTGGTCTCTTTTCTGTTTTATTGACCTTTCTATTGAGTACAGAGAGAAAAGTGAGTCCAAGGGCCAAACATGCACAGCGATCAGTGGCTACTCTTGAGAAGTGACAGTAAAAAGAGCAGAATACTAAAAAGAGCATTTTCAAGGACTCAAGATCTCAAGAGCGCAGTCAAACTTTTTTTCTCCAGCTACTTTTTTAGTTCTTTTCATTCATTGAATCTGCCACTTTTCATTTCTACTTTTCATTATGCTATTGCTTTCTCACTCTGCTCTGCCCCTACTCGGCACAAATACACAATGTAAAGTTAAACAAAATTGATGATTTGTTGTCATGTTGTCCATGAAATGTGATTGAGGTATCAGAGGAAACAATAAAAATAAGAATGACGACTTCTAACTTTGGCTTAGAAAATATGTAACCTTGTCATCTCTATGAACTCCATGGCCTTGTGGCTCTTGCTATTACAAAACTGGATTCTTCAATCAACTTAAAAAGCTATTTACCTTTAATTAAAAGATTTAAAACTTGACTTCGCATGAAATTTTTTTTTTACATTCACATGAAAAAGGTAATGAACGAAGAAAATGCACTCTCTGCACAAATTAGTGCACATTTTGCCTAAGGTAACTGATTTCATCCTCTGGTAAACAAAAGTGTTTTTCTTTATTATTTCATTGTAAAGCCCAAGGATCAACATATTTGTGTCTTTAAGCCATTTATAAGAAAAAGTACCATGATGTAACGTGATGGGCCTAGTTGCATAGTTCATCATTTGTTTAAAAAGTACCGAATTGTCACATTAATCCACTTACTGGTTTATGGTAGTTTACCTTTTAGAGTGAACAGAAAAACTGTCAGATTTGATATGAAAAATAAGCTTGTTCATTACTCTAAGCCTCCTGCTATTTCAACCAAATCCACAGAGACATTCACTTAAACTAATTTTGTGTTTAATTCCAAGCAGTTGCATGAGGCAGGACTGAATGCCTCTTTCCTTTGTTCAGTATAGTAGAAATTAGATATGGGAGCAAAGATATCTGCACTCGTTTGCAGGGTTTAGGGAATAAGGTGAGATATAAACAGACTGAGTATAACTAAATGATTATACCAGTGGTTCACATGGGGAAAACATGCAGCAGAAGAAAAATAAATGTGATAAAGGACTTTTCGAAATGTCAACTCTTCACAGTAGAATTCATTCAGCATGTGTAAACTTTTCTTTACTTTATGCAATATCTGTTATGCTATCTGATGCAGACATGCTTAAATTATGTTTGTTTGTGTGTTACTCATAATCATTTGTTGATCAGAAAAAATAAAAAAAAGTTACATTTGGTATATTTTCTGAATAGTGCCCCCAGCGAGACAAGTGAAGCTGGTTGGTTTTTAACCGTTCCATGAATCACATCACAGTGTGCTGGCTATGTAACTCACGTTTTGGACAGCACCAGGTCATTAATGAAGCTGAACATGGTTATTGGCTCACATGTACCTTTGGACAACAAAGCCTGCATTCATGTGTGGGTGTTTGTATCAAAGCTACACCACCCTTCAGCTGTAGATAATCCATACTTAGAGCATTGTCTTTTTTTTCCTTTTTTAAAATAATATTTCTTCCTGCTGCTACCAACTGTCACCAACAAGAAGCGTTTCATTTCAACACATTATTAATCGACAAATATTTGTCCCGAAGCATACCACCGTGTAATATCCACATGCTAGTCCTCTGAAAACAATAATATTGGCCCACTCAGCTGCAGTCCATTACCCTGAAGCTTACAAGCTTAAAACTCTTAAAACCTATTCATCAGTTCTTTCACAGGGCAGCCGGCTGCAAACAGATTCAGTCATGCAGTGAATTCTCTTCTTGAGTCCCCCACAACATTTCAACTTCTGACCTCAGCGTCCACCTGCACAGAGGCTCTTTCATCATACTACACATCTTTTTCTTCATAGCTCACTAATTCATACACACAAACAGCACGCACACGTGCAGACGTACCATAACTCCCCTGCATGCATGCGCACAAATACACATGTGCAAAAACATACACACAGTCAAAGGCCTCATCACCTTTGACCTGCTGACTGCAGTTAACTAACTAACCTCTTGTTATTTCCTCTCTTCACTGCACTGCTTTGTGTGGGGACTCACTGAAAAGATCCAGTCATGCAGCACCGGTAGCCGCAGGGCAACTTCAGCTTATCAGCATATCTATCTTTTTTCTTGATCACTTCCTATAAACAGAGGGAGTCACTCACTGGTTCACCTCAGGATTTCAACCTCTAACCTTTGCTTTGCTTAAGCATGTTCATTTCTTTGTATTTTGCCTTTTTGATGATCTGTGTGTTATTGCATTTACCCAACAGAAGTTAAAGCTAAGCAGAACATTTAACATTTTACTATTTGAACTTGACCTTGCTGTTCATTTGTAGGAGTACATTATATTTATTATTAAAACAGAAGCATGTTCATTAGTTGGCAAGAATAAAAACCAGTACCGTCAGTTTTCACAATTAGTAGGATGATCTTAGATCTCTTGGACATACAATCGCAACATGATTCAAACCCTTCCATTAAAGAAAAGGCCAATTCCTAATGCTAATTCAAATAAATGGAGACTGAATATTTAATAATAAATATATAATTGCTAAATTATAGTATAGTGAAATACGAAATTGTTCTTAATTTAATTGAGTTGAAAAAATAATGAAAAACAAACAAACAATACGGTTCAGGACCAATGAGAGCACTTTGCTGATGAGCAGTGGGCCAGAATACCTGCCAGCAGGTGCAGAAGTCTGATGGAGAGTTCCAGAAACCACCTGATTGCAATGATTGCCTAAAAGGAATGTTTAAACAAATATTATTTTATTACATTAATGACGTAGCGTATATTAATTTCTCAAATCTTTTGCCTTTTTTAAAGAAAATATTTCTATTGAACCACACTTCAAAACCAATGTCATGATTTTCACGATATTTTTTAATATTATTGCTTTTGTCAGGTTCAGTTCATTGCAGTGACAGCTCTTTTTCTTTTCCCCTCTTTAATGTAACAGTGTGAATCAAGGGCGTAGATGGCAGTAGGGACGGAGTGTCATAATGACACTGGTCCGTCCCCCCCACTTTACCAGCATAAGGCGACACCTATCGGCCATAAAACAGAGGATAAATGTCATCACAGTGAGCAATGCAAGTAATCCGACCAATGGAGAATTTCAGTTCTACACAAATGTGGGAATTTACACACACAGTTAAAAGAAATACCATCTGCACCCCCGGTATGAATAATTTACAAACAATTTAACCACAGCCTATTGTTACCAAATTTGAACTCTTAACCTTGTTTTAATGTATGCCTATGTTTTACTTATGCAGAAAGTCTCTCCATTTTGACTATAAGAGAAAATTATGTATGTTTGACTCTTGTCAATGTGATTTAAATTTAAACTCCATACTTGACTGCATAATTCATTTAATTTGTGACCGGCAAATTTGTAAATTCATAATTAACCGTGCAGTGACACTGTGTTAAACGGAATTAAAATATGCTTTAGAATAGCTTAAAATGTAAATAAATCTTGAAACTGAATTAGTTAAGACTGAACTCAAAACATCTTACAGTACCACGGGCCAATGAAACATTTTTCCTGATATTTAGTCTTGTAGTAAAATCCTCACATTTAAATATGGTTTTAATGCAGCTTTCATTAATGCGGGCAGGATTTCTTGGCTTAATTTGAAATAGCTGAAATAAAAGTTTAGTTGCTGTAGTGTAATTTTTGATCTATTTCATTCGGGAAATCCGTAAAAGAATAAGGTCCATAACAGTAATGCCAGGCATAGAGTGAGCAATCTTACTGAGAAGTTAGATAGCAAATGCATTCAGCCAACGGGCTTCGGCTCCTCTCTTTTTAAAAGATGGTCCACTGACTCATCACACAATACTGTTGCCCCAAGTGCTTAAGGGGGAAAAAAAGCAGAATGTTTCAGTTTAAAGTGAATTTTTCTTTTTTAGGTGGAAAGACTTCACTTTCACAAGTTAGTTATTATTCTTTTTGCTCTTTTGAAAAAATGCTGTGGTCTTACTGCCTGCTGCCATCTGAGCCTGTGAAGACTCTTACAGCTTTGAAGCACGTGCCCGAACCTTTCAACTTCACCAGTATGTGTGCATTCACCCGCATGGTTACACCTGGCCCATATGTCGAAATGGTTTGCAATCAATAGCCACTTCCAACCTTCTCAGGCTCCCCCAAAAATATGTGTTACCCACATTTGGCAGTGCCATTGGCAATGGGGGGGAACAGTCATCCACAAGGAGTAAAACGTGTAGCACTAAAAATTTTCCTATGGTATATTTCTCAAACCCTTGTATGTTAAAGCCCTCACTCATTCATGTGTGAGGAGGAAATAAAAAAACTGAAAAGGGTGTTGCATTGGTCCTGAACTTGTGGTGTTGTGTACAGAACTCTGCAGAGTAATATCCCTCACCATAACCTTTGCTTCTTGGAAGTATTTTAGCCCCAATCGGCTATTTCATGTGTGTACATTGTTGCGTTACAAGATATCAGAGTTGAGGTTACGACAGGCGTATGGAGATATAATGTGTCAAAATCACCAAGCATGGTATCAGCCTGCCGAAAGTCATTATTTTCACGTAGAGTGTATGCTTAGATTATTGCTGAAACCATTGTAGACAGAGCATTATGTTAGCAAATATTAATTTCATTTTGATTAAGAAGGCTCCCTATGTGGAACATATGCTATAAGCAGAGCTTATGTACTGAACAATATGTGAAATTACATTAACTGTTTAATGTTAAACAATATCTATAATCATGTTCTTAAAATGTCTAATAAGATAAAAATATATATTCAGCTTTTTAAAATGTATTTCTTCACAGTTCTATTCTGCTAGATTTGGTTATCTCCAGAGCTGTTTGTTGGTAAAAGCATGGCCCACAAATAATGACAAGATATTTTAGAGGGGGTGCTAAAAGTCTTGTTAAAACTTTAATTTCAAAATCAAAGCTTTAATTTTTTTAATTTCCTGATGGTAATAGAATTGACACGGAGCATGGAGACAAAGGGAATAAAAAACAAAAACACAACAACAAGCTTCTGAGTGTGATGATCTAATGTGTCTTCAAAGTGAAAGTTCACTAAAATCAATACGAAGTTGTTCGGAGTCATCACCTTTATAGTATGATGAAACACTTTTGTCCTGATAGAAGCAACTTCCTCCAGAGTGTGGCAGTGCCTCCATCCATAAGGCACATGGGGTCACTGAATAGTTTGATGAGATTGATCATGATGTGATTCATAAGTTTTGCAGACCTTGACCCGGGCGAACACCTTCGGGACATTTTTGAACAACATATTTGATAGCACTCTCAGCCACTATTATAAAGTCATCAAAGAAAGGAGTTTTTTGTGGGGAAAATGTTGTGCGTTCTCAATGGGAAAGAGTTCTACGGACTTTTCCAGAACACTGACTCTGTACAGAAAGATTACTCTTCTCCTTTGAGACTTTTCTTGAACTAAATGTAACAACCGGGCATTTGCAAAGGCAAACTGAAACATCCTATCACATTGAAGAGTAATTGACATCCATTGTATAATGGCTGTAATTTAGTCTGGTTGTTTTCAAATCCCAACAAAGTTGTTTAGATTTCTAACGCAAAATAATTGAAGGAATTAGCTTATTGTAAGTAAGTATTGTAGCTGGTCATTTCATGTACCCAACCATGTTCCTAATGTGTTTTGGGAAATTGTTAATGTGTTAAGTGAATGTTATGCAGAAGTCACAGGAAACTATTAAGGGTCATATTTAACAAATGTGTGCAATCATTACATTTAAAGGACATTATACTTGATTGTTCTTTTATCAGTATATTACAAAGATTGCTTTTGTTACTAATAAAAATAATCATCTGTTGTTATCTGTGGATGGGAATTATATTACATGAATTCCCTTGGCATTTGTCTCATTAGCAATGAAATTTGAGTAACCATATATGTTTTAAGATAATACGCTGGCAATTAATAGCCTTTTCTCCCATGTAACTATTGGAAATTGCATTTGTATTATCATGTATCATGTATCATCATTTATGTAATTTTTACATAGGACTTGTTGGACACTTGTTCTCACACACGCGCACATAAGGCACTAACACACACACACAAAAAAAAAAAAAAGGGGGGGGGGCACTTAGCACGATCTTAGCACTTGACATAACTACATCAATGACCAGCAGTCCACCTGTTCAAACTGTATCCTACTCCTTGAATTTATGCTTGTGTTGTTCTCTCAAATGTACGTCGCTTTGGATAAAAGCGTCTGCTAAATGACGGTAGTAGTAGTAGT